>PKRV01001635.1:1868847-1892324 GCA_003709505.1 Hyphantria cunea | reverse complement strand
ATATATATATATATATATATATATATATATATATATATATATATATATATATATATATATATATATATATATATATATATATATATATATATATATATATATATATATATATATATATATATATAGCTCTATAGTTACAGTTTCATTAAAAAAACAGTTACAATTTTAGTTAAAGTTTATTTGTAGGTTTTTTTTATGGTTTATGGGATTTATGTTAACTAATCTGTAGATTATTTGCCAAGGTATTAAATGTGACTAGGATATTCAATGACCTAAATTATTAATTGCATATTCCTAGTGTTTAAAAGGAATCTTTTAAAAAAAATTAGTCTTTTTAATACCTACCAAAAACTACTTGCCGTATTCTTTGCGCTAATATAAGTGGTAAAAAGCGTGCGTGATTTACAATCGTCCAATCCATTACATCTAAAATCTCATCTACAAAGGTCAACTCCAGTATCGCGTGCGCAAAAGAGCTAATCAAACAGCGCGCACTTTTTCGCGTTCCTGTTACAGTTTTCCGTCCCTTTTCACAAAATCGCAAGGAAAGTATATAATGTTTGTAAAAAATGTGCGTGCCATATAAAAATAATAGCGTTTCTTCTAGCTTGGTATTTACCAGAATTATGTTATTTCGCTAAACTTAAACCAGCGCTTGTTTCCCTTGTGTCCATTGTAAAGACGATCCCACGTGGGCGTGTGCTCTTGAACTTGATCCGAATAAATATCAACCGCCTCATTATTCTAGACTGTTAACTTACCTCATTATTATGCCTAGAACGCCCCCGACAGGCGTTTCGTTTTAAGAAAAACGCTACGATTTTGCGGCTTTTAATATTCCCTAGAGGTCCAATTTTAAAAGCCTAATTACTCGGTTCTTGTTAAATTGCCGTAACAAAAAAAGCTTAAATTATATTCAGCAGTCTTTTATTGATATAAAAGAACACACAGACGTATATGGCATGTGAAATACATTAGGAAGGAGTTCATTCCGTTCTTTCTTTCCTCTTGTTATATCACGAAAAGGAAAAGCGTTCATGAGATATATTAAAATTTATTGAGCATATTGCTATGGCAATATTATGTTACGTTCAATTCACACAACAAAGTGGGTTTTATTTATTTATGTTATACATATCTATGTATCTACATATAGTCACGAATATTTCTCAGGGAGGTAGGCAGAGCCAGTTGTTCTTCACTTAGCCACCACTCAGGCTATTCCAGTCACGCTTTATACATATTCACTAATCGCTGGATGCACGCTCATCGGTACCTGGTGCTTTTCACACGGCTCTCGTTCAGAACACGCTGATCTGATCGCACTTCCACATACATTAGTCTTATGAATTCATTTCGTGTGTCTTCTAAGATTATCTTTGTCTTTCTACCTAAGATCAGAGCTGTGTTCAACAGCATCTTACAGTATACATAAGTTTGTTTAGTGTCACTACGTATAAAGTTACAAACCAATTGGGAAGCTGAACATTAAAAGTAAGTAGTGTGAAGATTACGTTCACATCTGATTATTACCACTGCATGTATGACTACTATTTAAAAATACCGTAACAATTGACTGTTGCTATGTTCTCGTAAGTCACAATGAAAGCGGTTTATACAGTTTTTGATTTTGAAATGTTTTTGATGTACTTAACGTGATCTTGGGCTCGGACTTTATCTATATCCAAACTAGATTTCTTAATCATTATCAGTTTTAATGGTGGTCGTTGGGAATAAACAGCCTCCAGTGGTAGCGTTTGAAAATAGATGTAAAATGTTGTCTTAGCGACCTCCAGTGGTGGCAGTTTTAGTAGGTGCCATTGCCACAAAACTTGCCTGATATAAAATTGTCTTATCATCCATTGAACGACCAAAACTGATACCATGCCAGAAACAAAATAATCTTGTTAATTCCAGTGTATTTTTTAATTCAAGTAACTACATGAACCAAAATCTTTACTAACCTAGTGCTCCTGGCGGAACTGTGGTGTGGTTTTGAATGATTTTAGATGATTATATCTCGCGGTACCCTCTGTACGCCAGAGGAATATCGACCGGATATATTCGAACTAAGATCATAAATGTGAAACGTAACTGTTTAATAATTTTGTTAAGGTGTTTTATGATAACATTATTCGTGATATTAAATTTAGCAAGAACAGACTGGTAGTTCCAGTAATATGTCAGTTTATTTTTCTAGTCACTTCGACACTAGAATAATAATTTTGTTGTGAATGTAGTCTCCACCGATCATTAATAGTAACCGAATAATGAAACTGTTCGAACCACAGGAACTTACACCTACGTACGGGTTAAAACGAATCAATACAAAAATACTTTCAGCAGAAGTCAACATTTTGACATTGAAAAATGTCACCCAATCTATTATGTGGTACAGAAGAAATATATATGTTGAGTTGAATGTCCTAGACAGGTTTTCGTATATTCGATTCGTCTTACTGCGAAATGCGAAATTTTGGATGTGTGTTACTCAATCACGCAAGAACGGCTGAACGGATCAAAATAAAGTTTGGCACAAAAAGAACCTATAGACAGATGAACTGAACATAATCATCTTTTAATCCCTGAAAAATGAGGTTGTCAATTATTTGATTCAGGATCAAAATGAAAGAAGTAAGCTGACAAAAGCTAGCTTATCAAACAAAAATCCAGAAGCCACTTCGGTAATCAATTGTTAATTACTGTCTCCATTTCGCTGCTAGAAGGTGCTTTACATATATTTTAAAGATATCTTTACTAATAATTCAAGCGGTATGTTGTGTTAGAGTTAACACAGTGGAACTAATGATCTCACTTCGACGCGAGAGAAGCACTATTAATAATACCAATGCGAAACATTCTAATGTTTAGCTTATCTTTATTAAATCAAAAGGTACTGACAAATAGATTGCCTATTTGGTGCACGAGACGTTTTATCACCCGTTACTTGATTTTAAGGGGGTATGAACTGTAATGTTTCTTTATTTTTGCTTATAGATTCAGAAGGTCGATCTTTGAACTCTCACAGCTGTTGACTACTACAAAATTCATTTTAGAAGATCATTTGAAATAAAACAAAACAAGTGATTTATTTAAAAAGTTTTTTTTATACTTACCTTACTAAAAATACTTTAAGCTCTTTCATTTGATACCCATATTGGGTGGGTTGTTCAGAAATATGTACGCCGCCATTTTGTTACGGCGCCCATTTTAGATTAATAATAATTCCAACTACATAAATTGCATTGTCATCAAAACCAAAGGTATGTTTCGAATTTCAGCTCAATCGGAAATCGGGAAGTGGATCAAATTTAACTTGCAAGATTTGATTACGGACAAAGATCAGGGCAGGTAGGTCTATATAGGTTGTAATACGTGACTGTCACTTTTAGTAGAGAGATTAATAGAGAGAGAGAATGAATCGCAATCTATGTAATAAAACTAACTTGAACAAGTCTAAAACATCATCAAAAAACATTCAAAAATTTTTGAGCGATTATAAATGCTTTAGTCATCGGTAAACATCAATTTAGGAATCAGTTATGTTTGTACATACAACATGCATGTTTATGTTATGCATCTTATTAACACGGTGACGCAGTCCACTTAGTCGGAGTGTGGGCGGCTGGAGAGCAGGACCTACTAATTATTTATGTAATTTTAAAGATTGGATTGGATTTGGATTTATATTTGATGTGACTGCCTCAGTGGCGCAGTGGTAGCGTATGCGACTGCTGTGTTTGAGGTCTCGGTTCGGACCAAATGTTTGCATGATCTGAAAATATTTGCTTCGGAAATTGTGTGTTTTCTATGAATAATATCTATGTATATACAAAAATGTATATATGTATTCATATCAGTTGTCTAGTACCTATAATAAAAGCTCTGCTTTGCTTGGGACTAGATGGCCTTGTGTGATATATGTTTAAAATATTCATATGCTTATAAATCTATCATATTGAAACAACTTCAGAACATACCCGGAGCAGTTTCCCTATATTTAGCGTCAGTGCAGGACATCTCGTGAGCTATGTGTAGAAGGTTTGCTGTTATCACTGCGTATCCTAATGGGGAGAGAATGGAATAAGTTTTAGTTAAAATGTTACTTCCTTATAGTTTTAACAAATTCTTATTTTCTTCTCTCAAGCAGTTCTCAGGAAATTTTAAAGATTATGGCTGTGATATAAATATTTTCTAAGAAAGACATTATACGCAATCAAGATGTCGGAGTAGTTTGCGTGGTAATGAATCTCGTGCGTTCGTAAATTACAATGTACTCTAATAATTTTAGCGTTGTTGATGATTCAGCATGTGTCATCAAACTAATTTGCAGCAAAGATGTTATCTTCGATAAAATAATTTATATACTATTTCAAATAGGCTTAAAAATCAAATAGCTTTTATTTCAAGTACCTACGCCTTTTCAGGCACTATCGTAACTGGCTTCAGTAGTTTCCAAAATGTCATTCTTGATGAGAAGAATCGACAAGAAACGTTAAATGTTATCATACCCATACTACATACATATTACCATAGATTAAAGAGTTTCTCTCACAATAATTTTCTCAATTCACTTCAAATGCAAACAAGATTACCTGTTGCTTGCCAGACAGAAAGACCTTGGACTTATTTCAAAACTCAATAAACATCTTCAAATACCGCGACATTATATTCCAGCACAACATTTAAGTAGGTAAAATCAATAAATTTTGCTCCAGAGCCAAGAACTTGTCACCGCGTGCGGTTTCTGCAACAAAACTGTTTCCATAGCTATTCTCATATAAAAATAGAGACAATAAATCTACTGTACAAACATAACAAATACTGCAAAGATATAGTATAGTTTCCTGTCAAAACATACGTTGTGTCATCCTGAGAGACATCTTCTTAATTGAAACTGTCAATTACCATAAAACCACCTTCACTTACCATGAACCGCCTTCTTTTTTAAGGCATTTACATTTGTTACTAAATCTACCAAATGTGGACCAATAAACATCAAAGTCGTTGGATTGAGTGAAGTAATTTAGGGTTAACCGTGTTAGATTCACGCTTCGGCATGCGTGGGTCGACTCGACTGGAGTGATATCACGGCCTCACAGAAAACCGGTGTGAAACAGCGCCTTAGTGAGGATACCGGAGGCACATACTCCAACCCCTCCCCCATCGCCCTTCCCATCCCTCAAAGGTTCTGGAAACCATATATATATTATTATTATATATTATTATCCCAATGGTTTTAGGTTCATACAGTCTGGTCACAGTTCAGATTCAAGAGATTATTGTGTTATTTGAGATACTTTTTATTATTTATTTACATTTATCATATTTAAATACTATTGGATTTTTCCAATAGACGAGTTTCGAATGCTTGACCTTTCCAAAAAACAATATTATTCTATGTTTGCACACCGTGTGTACAAGATATCCTCTCCAATTTAAATACATTCCTGTTTCGTGAGCGTAAACTTGTTTTAAATATTTAAATTGACAACTACAGGTAATATGTTACCCACAATGCTTGAATATCTTTAGAAATAAGATTGATATCAGGTTGATAAAAAATCCACATTCTTTTGGAAGTGTCAAACTATTTTCTTGCCAAATTTCATAAAGATTGACTTAGAACTTTTGAAGGATGTGATGGCTATAGCCATAATAATTATACTATTCAGTTTTATCAATGAGCCCTGAAAACCGTCTAACATAATCTTGTCGTCGGTGTCTATCGGTGATATATTAAAAATATTATATGTAAATAAAATTGAATCACCGAAATACCGACGTAAATACACGCCCATAACTTCCGATCGACGGCATCGAATTAGAAATTTTTTTTATGTGTTTGTTATTGTCACGAATAGGTTTGTATAGGAGAAAATTTCAAAAAAATTTAAGTGGTCTTATGTTTCGTCCGCGATTGAGGCGGGTGTAAATATTAACTATATTTATTTAAAAAAAATGACGGTTCAAAGTTCGCCGTGTCAGCTAGTCCTACTTATATTATTAGGATTAACCTTATTATACACATATACAAATGTTGCATTATTGTTACGCATTAAAAATCATGAAACCACACCTAAACAATCTCATTAGTTACAGCTACGTAGTGTTTGTTTATAAATGAATGAATATTATATAAAATTTAATTTCTTTTTTATAATTTTAACTCGCACTTTTTCTTTCTTCTCACTAAAATAGGCTAATCGCGTCTCTTTCTTTCTAGTCATAAAAATATTTTTGATTTAAGTAATTTTCAAGAGTTTTAGTAAGTGTTCTGATAATTTCTTCAGGGTTTTCGCGAAGGCTTATCAATACGTATGTTTTAATTACGTCACAAATAACATGAACCTTGATGATCAACCAATAGCGTCACAGGAAATGTTCTCGTAATTCGCGACTTGTGAGTTGCCCCCTACGTTGTTACATATGGATCGCGTTTTGGCTGGCTACGTCATATTTTTTTGGTATTGTAATGTGGAGATTTATACTTCTACAAGCTTACCCACGCAACCCCGTCTGTGTCTTTTATTGAAAATTTTATTGAGATTTTCCCTCGTTATTTAAACATTCTTCATTGGTGCTCTGCTCCTATCAGTCTTAGAATGATGATGTATACATCTAAAGCCTTACTCGATAAATGGGCTATATAACACTGAAAGAATTTTTCATATCGGGCAAGTGGTTCCTCAAAACTTCAAGTTAAATGAATATAGATTTGACATTAAAAACTAGCTCGGACATCACTTGTGGTACTCTACAAACCGTTTAGTTATGATATATACCAGTAAAATTACAATAGCGGCCTTTTGTTATCAAATGTATGAGCGTAATGAAGGTAAACGATATCCCAAAACGGTTTTTTTCATGTAAGGGCAAATAAAAGGGCGGACAACTGTTAACTCAAACGTTATTACAGTTATTTAGGAGATATAATTTCGAAATGTTCTGAAATACAGAATAAACAGGTATATTTTTATGAAAAATACATTTTACTTGGTGATTAAAGTCAGTAGCCAGAAATGATGATGCAAAAGCATCTCAATAAGACACCATAGTCTGTGTCATCATGTTTCATTGTCTGCATTCGAGATTCTACTCGTACTTTCTATCAATCACAGTAGTCACTTTGGCGGGCTCATGAATAAAAAAATAATTAAGGCACGCTAAACGATATAAAACCGGACGAGTCTCTATATATCTATACTAGCTTTCGCCCTCGTCTTCGCTCGAATATAATAAAAAAGTATATATTCTGACCTAGCTCTATGTGTACAAAGTTTTCATGTAAAAGCGTAACAAATAAACTTACTTTCACCTTTATAATTTTAGTGTGATTAGGATTGGGGTAGTAAGACTGCACAGATGACGTATTGCTTACCCTCTATGAGGGTTTGAAAAAATGGTTTGGTTTGGCAGGAGCTGGATGCGAGAAGCCATAGATCGAACTAAGTGGCGTGAAATTGGAGAGGCCTATGTCCAGCAGTGGACTGCGATAGGCTGACGATGATGATGATGATGACTTATTGGTTAAAGCGGTCACCTTGATGCTTTCTACTCGGTTATGGGTTTAAACCCCAAAATGGGTCAACTCTTTGAGTTACCCACAAATTGTTATTTTAAGCCAGGGTGTTTTTTAAATTCGTTTAGGTATGCTTAGGAAGGAGTAAGGAATATTATAAAAAGGAGTAAGTAAGAGGCGCTCATAGCCCAGTTGCACTCGGTGATTAAAAACAATCACCGAGGGTAAGCAACGACGGCGCGATGAGTACTTGGATGGGTGACCGCTGGTGGCAAGTTACCATGAGCGAGTAGCCACAACGTGTTTTTGCCAGTCTCCAACCCGCACTTGGCCAGCGTGGGGATGTATAGTCTTCACCCTCTCCTGAGAGGAGACCCGAGCCCAGCAATGGGACATTATGGGTTGTTGATGATGATGATAAAAAGGAGTAAGTAAGAAAAAAAACATATTCATCGGTTATTTATATGACACATATACACTAACGCGTAATGAAATCGTATTACAACAGATCGGTAGATAAAGAAAGTTTTACGGCATTTAAATGTGTTGTAATTCTCGTAAAAATGAATGATTGCGCGTCAATATGGTGTTACCAGATGTAAACTATAGTTTTGGTGCCAAATTATTATATACGATACGAAAACACTGTTTGCAGTAAATAGCTTCCCAGTTGTGCTGCAAAGTTATACGTGTCTTGTCGAATATATAGACGTCAGACAATGAAATTGCAGACCTTATCTGTCTATGCACTAATAAAAAATAATTGCTCGATGCTCATAAGTTTTTTCGATTAGATCGTTATGAAGATCGAATCAAGGTTAATACGATCTAGGACAGTATTGAATCGATTAACTGGCGATTTTTAGGTAATTGATTTAGAAAGAAGTTGAATTAAATGGTCTCTCAGTATTACTCAGTAAAAATAACAATGGCTATTACAAAGCGTACGTTCTGACAGGATAACGAGTGTTATATATCGTGACAAAAGGTATCCCCCTGGTATATCGAGTCAAGGTCAATAAAATATAGGTCAGTATTGAATCGATTACCTAGCGATTTTTTATCTAATCGATTCAGAAGATAAAGGTGCTCATAGCCTAGTTGCACTCGGTTATTAGAAACAATCACCGAGGGTAAGCAATGACGGCACGGCCAGTACCTAGATGGGTGACCGCTGGTGGCATGTTACCATGGGCGTCTCCGTGATTCAGAGGTCACGTTAAGCAGTCGGTCCCGGTTGTTATTATTGGATAACAGTCGTGAAGCTTAATTGGAGGCCTTTGGTCGGCTTAAAAAGATCCAACGGCAAGATTACGTTGCCACAACGTAGTCTTACCAGGCCCCAACCCGCACTTGGCCAGCGTGGGGACGTATGGCCTTAACTCTCTTCTGAGAGGAGACCCGAGCCCAGCAGTGGGAGATTATGGGTTGTTGATTGAATTTAAACGATCGTGCAATTTAATAATAGTTATTTTATATATAAGTTCGTGACCACCTGTTATCAAACACATCCATACTAATATTATAAATTCGAAGGTAACTCCATCTGTCTGTCTGTCACGGCTAAACTGCTAAACTTACACGTGGGCGAAGCCGTGGTTATAAGCTAGTGGTAATAAACGTGTATTTCTATTTTATAACTTGGCAACAATCAGAGCTAACTTGGCCATAACATTTTATCTTCTTAGTTCATTGTTCACACTACTAAAGTCTTCACAGTGTTTTATATAAAAAGAGACTAAATGGAGAATAATTTTTTTTTTTATACTTGATAACGGAACAAAGAAAAGGTCTTTACTTGCTCATTAAGAGAACACTACCATCCATACCATCAAGCGTCTATTACATTACACGCAATACATTAAAATTTTATTACAGACTTTGATTGCAACTCGATTTGATTGTACATTGTGAAACTTTCAAAATTTACAATTCAATCGAGTGTACGATATCTCAATATACTTCATTTCTGACCTTTCCATTGTTATTTTTTTATGGGATAGCGGGCAAACGAGCAGACGTGTCGCCTGATGGTAAGCGATTACCGCCGCCCATGGACATCTGCAACACCACAGGTGTCACAAGTGCGTTGGGGGATGGGGAGGAAGATAGGGATGGGAGAAGGGGTTGAAGTATTGCCTCCGGTATCCTCACTCACTCGGTGTGAAACACAGCGCAAGCGCTATTTCACACCGGTTTTATGTGAGGCCGTGGTATTACTCCGATCGAGCCGGCTCATTCATGCCGAAGCGTGGCTCTCCCACGGCAGATTGAACATTTATTATTGATTTTTTTTTCATGATATTATAAGGGTCATGTAAAATTAATATCCGATTCGGTGATCTTGCGAGTAACAGATTTACATTAAATATCCCACTTATTACACCACTAAGTAATTAGAGCTACATTGTTTAAATTATAGCTTAACTAGCTGAGCCCCGCCGTGTTACCCGCGGTGCAAAGATATTGCGTAAATTGTATCTTAATAAATTGTAGCTTATGTGTTATTCTGATGTATAAGCTATGTTATTGTAAAGTTTCATTAAAATCCATTCAGTAGTTTTTACGTGAAAGAGTAACAAACATCCGTACATACTTATAAACTTTCGCGTTTATACTATTAGTAGGATCTCTGTATAACCTATTTTCATTCTTTATGTTACCAGTTTTGTTACAAACTTTTTTTTTTTTACGTGGTGTAATGCCTTTACGCACTTCGTTCCCCCCCCCCCCGGGGACAGGGGGTTCGCTTTGTGTGGGACTCCTGACTGACTCGCCAGACTACCCACTAAACCACCACGGTGTGCCACTCTGCGCCTGAGACGGGAGAGATCCGGGAACCGCTTTCTTACGCCATCCGGACCCCTCCCAGCGCCTGCCCGCACTGAAGCGGGCACCGTCATCTGATGGAAAACTCTCAATTTAGGCGACGTACGGCACACGCGTAACGTCGCCCCCTCGCGGCTGGCCTGTGAAGCGGATGGGGGAAAAAAACCCGTCCCGCCCATCCGCGGCCACACTCAGGGAGTTTTGTTACAAACTAACTGAACCCTGCGATGTTTGTTGTTGTAACCGCGGGTAAGGAGGCGTAGCGAAGTTAGTCCAAAAAAGTAAGCCTTATATCATTAGCTATCTGCCAGTAAAAGTCCTGTCGAAATCGGTCCAGCCGTTCCAGAGATTACCCGAAACAAACAGACTGATAAACAAAAATTGTAAAAATGTATTATTTTATACATACATATGCATTTAATAAAAAGCGGTTATTTTAATATTACAAAAAGACAGTCAAATTTTATTTATTTGTATAGATGAAATGTAATTCATATTAACCTGTAATATTATAAATTCGAAAGTAATCCTTCTGTTTGTTACGCCTTCATGTTTAAACCACTGTACGGATTAAAAACGGCATGGAGCTTTTGGTGGTGTGCAGAGAACAAATGACAGCCAGTTCCCAACCTTTATATGATCTGCTTGTTTGTTTTATTATTGTTTATACTATTCAATGATTATTAATTAAAGGCAAATATCATTTGACGGACCTGGTGGCAGTAACAGTATTCTAAATTTTATGTGAACTGAATAAAGTACTTTTTAAGTCAACTTAAAATTATTTGTTCTGTTCTTTCCTCATTTTTGGTTACAACCGCTGGTTCGCATCACTCATTTCCTTGTAATTTATAAAAACTAGGCAAATAAATAATCCACGCGTACTTATTTATCAATTAATCTTTTATTTGTTTGACATCCATATCGTGTATATGTCTAATAAGGGGTGTAGGAGCTTTCGTAGTCTTTTTTACTCGACTGCGAAAGAAGGAGGGTAAATTCGAAGAATATATTCTTCGAATGTATGTATATTTCTTTTTCTAATCCTTAAATTAGATTTTTTTATTTTAGTGTGTTCCCAGTGTCACTCTCACGACTAAGACGAATCTATTGACACTACCCACATAAAAATACCTCAAGCCGTTTAGGGTATGCCATGGTTTGTTTAATGCTAGTACACGGATACTTGTCGCAATCGTTTTTCGTTTGATGAATAATGAGCTTATAATATAAACACATGTCCGCTTAAGTGCGTGTATGTAAAGTACACATGAGATGCTACTATGACGTCACCGTAACTACGTATTTAACCTTGAACACGTTTTACAGCCCACTATCGGCAAACGGTATTCAGAAATGTCTTGCAGCTGTGACGACTATTTATTTGTGTAGATATTTTTAGGTTACGCAAACGAGCAGATGTATCGCCCTATGGTAAGCGATTACCGCCGCCCATGGACACCCGCTACACCAGAGTCGTCACAAGTGCGTTGCTGGCCTTTGGGGGATGGGGGAAGGGTTGAGGAATGTGCCTCCAGTATCCTCACTCACTCGGTGAAACACAGAGCAAGCGTTGTCCCACACCGATTTTCTGTGAGGCCGTGGTATCACCCCAGTCGAGCCGGTAAAATGGTCGCATAAATATTAAAATTATGCTGTAACCTTGTGATTATCATATTTTTAGATAACATTTTCATTTGTGACAATATACTCGATGACAATACGACCCAATAACCTCTCGTTGCTATTGTAAGATTTTAATATCTTGAAGACCGCAACGAAACCGAGTACCTAGTATTGTGATTCTGACAATATCTGTGGAAGCTTCTTTGTGAAAGCTTGACCTTAATAGTGAACCTACCTGAATATTTGTGATAGATCCAATACGAGTATTTAACTGACATTTTATTCGGGTTAATGTAGTTTTTTCCATTATTACATATGCCATTATTTTATTTCCATTTTTACTTATGTATATATTACATATGTAGTTACAAATAAATGTGTTGCTATATTTAAATATAATATAATTACACATAGAAAACACCCTAACTCTGAAACAAATATTTGCAATCATACAAACATTTATTTTGTTCCAACCCAAGAATTGAACCCAAGATCTTAAGTACAACAATTACGCTGGAGAGCCACGCTAAGGCATGAATAGGCCGGCTCGACCGGAATGATACCACGGCCTCACAGAGAACCAGTGTGTAACATGCAGCATATGCAGCAGTTTCACTGAGTGAGTGCGGAAACCAGAGGCATACACCCTAACCACTTCCACCCATCCCCCAAAGGCCGGCAAGGCACTTGTGACCCTTCTGGTGTTGGGGGTGTCCATGGGCGGCGGTAACCGCTTACCATCAGGCGATACGTCAGCTCGTTTTCCCTTATCCTTTAAAAAAAAATCAACTTCGCCACCGAGGTAGTTAAAAATGTTACAGTCTAAAACATTCGTTTGATTTATTGTCAAACAATATACGTAAATGCTACTTAATGATAAGCTCTACATAAGAAAACCTTTTATAGTACTTTCAAAATGAGTTTTCACGCTTCGGAAATATCTTTCTATTGCAAAAATCTGTAAAATACAAAAGTATGTGAAATAAATAGAGAGCAATGAAATACTTGAAACCATTTGCAAATGACTGTTGCTTTTGGCATGGTCCAATATTCGATAGCAATCCCAGTAATTCATAAAACAGTAGACTAATTTCAAGTTCTACATATAAAGACTATCTGATCTATTTTGTTTCAAGGTTTCGTTATAGACTTCTGACCCCTTAACGTGTGTATTATATTCTCTTTTTACGTACACAGGAGCGGGTCATCTACAAACCGGTGTGCGGTTTTTAGTCGATTCAAGTCCGACCTGGCTACCAGTCGGTGGCCTTCGATGGGATTTCCGCACAAAAAAAATCTCTTCCTACAATCGCTAACGCTTCTATTCTCTTGTATTATTGGCTAGTATGTTGTATTAATTACGGGACTCTGCGGTGAAAGTCGTCATGCCCATACATTGTTAGTATTCTATATCTTTTACGTTTACCCCCAACCTGCACTTGGCCAGCGTGGGGACGTATGGCCTTAACCCTCTCCTGAGAGGAGACCCGAGCCCAGCAGTGAGACAATATGGGTTGTTGATTGATTGATTTAAAGAACATTAACTTGGCTAGAGGGGCTGCTTTTTCTTCGTCAGTTCTTAAAGTTACTTATGAATTAGGCTTTAGAAGTAAAACAAAAAAAAAACTGATTTGATAGTTAATTTCACAACGCGATATGAATGTACTACACACCAGGCTCAGTCGCTGATTGGTCAATTTGTGCCACTGACTCGTACAGGATATTTCAATTACTGGGCAAAACGCGTGAAACATTGCAGTTTTTATGGAATATAGGTCAGTATAGAGTTCGTCTACAAAGTTCGTTAACGTTTCTAGCAGTGAACTTGTTGCGAATGATTTTTAATTTCATATTTGTAGATTTGCAAAGTTAAAATAGATCAGTTTATTGGTTTAATAAATCTTATCGAATCTAATCTAAACTATATCATCATCAGCTTAGCCGTATGACATACACTGTTTTTCCTTCAAGATTCTATATTCGTTTTAAGTTAACTACTCGCTAATGAACCGATGACCAGTGATTGAATAATTTTAAGTTACTGGTTTTGTAAACCAAAGCAAATACATATTTATAATTACTTCAGTAGATTATCACGTATTATCCAATAATATATACAATATTCCAATCCGAAAGTAAATCTGTCTGTCTGTTACGCTTTCACGTTCTAACCACTGCACCGATTTCCATGGCATTGATATGGAGATACCTTGATTCATGAGCATGGACACAGGCTACACTTTATCGCGATAACCGACACGTAAGCGGGTAAAGCCGCTGTAAAACGCTAGTAGTTTATATATTACAAAAAAAGGTTGATGGTGTTCTACCCATACGCCACAAGTTGGCTGCAGTGTTTTGACGATTACTTAATTCTTTCTATGTCATTTTTATTCCAGTAATGACATTCTTACCTAAGTCATGAGGGATAACGTTATCCTTGGCAGTCGTTTCTAAAACTCAACGGAAATACATATAATTCTTGTTTATGGCGTGTGAATTTTGTATGCAGTTTGTGGATTTTGTAAGAAATATTCTTGAATTAAGAGTAATTTTATATACAAGAGCCTGTCGAAATGACTCTTCTCTGCCTGTGCCTGCTCTGTAATTCAGGTGTTATCTTCGAATATCTTAAGATAACTGGAATACTGTAGCAAAGACTATTCAGTAAAAAAACTTGGCTCTTTAATAACTATAAGATATTACGGGCATGTTTCATCACTTGCTGATGATGTCCCTGATAAACTGATAGTAAGATGTAATAAATAACTACAGATTTCTGTTTCACAGGTCTTGGTTATAATGTCAGATGTACATAAATTTACGCAGTTGAATGCAGATAACTACCTAATACTTTATTGGGAACGTGTATAACTCGCTTTAAAAATGCTCGGAATAACCGTCTGTGATGGACTACTCTCAACACCATTATTAACAAGTTAACATAGTCAGAGCTGTTTAAACATGTATCAGATTCCCAATATCCCCTCCGCTATGATTGACTGTGATGGGTTCTAATCTTATCTTGACTGAAGCAGCTTAATGCCAAGGACGTGTTCTAGTAAACATGTTACAAGCCAAATGATACGATGAAAGCTGTTTTTGTGACGTCAGATACATAACTACGATTACGCGGTTTATTTGAAATGGATTAGTATTTGTTTAAAGTTGTTTAAAATAAAGATATGTCTCGTCTTAAGTGGAAAGCCACGCTGATTTTAACATGAATGGGCTGTCTAGACTGGAGCAGTACTACCTTCTCACAGAAGACCAACATAAAGTAACAGCATTCGTGCTGTCGTGTTACGTTGGTGAGTGCGAGACCGGAGACCCAATGATGGAGAAACATTTTAAGACGCCTCTATAGTATGGGTCACCATGCTGTAATGAGTATGGTGACCCCTACTCTTTTTTTCTGCTCATGCTTTCCATCAGGCAAAGGAGACACTTTGTCAAGCTTATATAAAGAAAAAAAAAATTGCCAATTTAAAAAAATACTAGTGGTATAAAATAATATACATAAAATACCGAATGATAATACACCTGAAAGGGTAAGCAGAGACGTGTCAACACCTACGTTATGGTGGTAAATCCTACTAAAAGTTTAATAGCAAAAGAAAACATAGATCAATTTAACTTATTTTATGTATGCCAACGTAAATTTTACTTTTAAAAGTAATAAACAAGCGTGTGTGAATAACGTTCATTTGGTACTAAACTAAGCACAGTGACAGCTGAGATATAGAAAAGTGGACTGTAAGCAGATGAGATTAAAGTATATAATGAAACAAATTTTTTTAGTGGATTGTAGTTTAGTATTGACAACAACAGAATTACTACCAATGTCCAATTATAATTTAAGTCCCTATTGAATCATGAGGGAACACGCCCATTGCCATCAAACGGGTAATTATATGTGGGAACGGGACAAGTATATTAAAAGCAAAGGGAGATATCCAATTCAAACACAAGGTATAGTTACCTATAAATATGTTAGTTTTGTGCATTTGTATAATCTATTTTACTTACTATCAAAGAACAATAGTTTGCGATTTTTTTAAAGCTGGACTAACCTAATTATACTATAGTATTTACAATTAATTTGAGTATCTTTTAAGTACCATGGTACTTACATTTATTTCCTATTAGATATGCCCGCGGCTTTCACTCGCGCAGAAGTAAATATTTTCATCCCATATTTTACCTCCTTAGAAGAAAGAAAGGAATTTTGGAAATGCCACCAATTTCCAAAATTCCTTTCTTAGTGATCACCAACGTTATATAAAGAAACTACATGCAAAGTTTCAGGATTCTAGGTTCAGCGGTTTGGGTTGTGCGTTGATGTCTGGGTATCTTAGTCAGTCACTTTCCTCTTTTGTGTATATATATATATATATATATATATATATATGGACTAAAACAACAACTGCGGTCCCCACTGCATTTACATAAAAAAGCTAGTGAAAGTTCTGTCAAAATCGGTCCAGCTGTTCCAGAAATAAGACGGAGCAAACAGAAATATAAAAAAGAACAAACAGAAATATAAAAAAAATATCTAAGTACCGTATTTACTTTCCTATGCATTGAGTGAAATGCTGATAATTTGAAATAACAAACATACACTTCAATATTATTTGACTTTATTGATTGTTCTTGTGACTATATATATATAACTAACATGACTTACATAATAAACAAGAATTATAAAGCCTGTTTCAAAAGCTTTTGAATATTATATAGAGGAAATAAAATTAAATTTTGTTTGCGTATCTCTGGGAACAAAAAAATCTATACTACGATAAACAGAATAAAGATGAACACTTCAGCAGTTTTTCTGACATCACTTGAGTATACGGAAAACCTCAAACATCGATAAAAATATTTCGATGTGGCTATTTTTGTATGTAAAGGCAGGACCGAAGTTAAGGAGTGTAAACATAGTCGTACACTTCTTATTCAAAATCATATGGACGGGAACACTTGAAGATACTTTCATCTTTGCAGACATTCCGGTAGGTCCACTTGGTGAGTCCTTGAAGACGAACCGATATAATGTCGGTGTATACTAAGGTTTATTGACGCTTGTTCAATTCATCCGTGAGTAAATTATACTCATTGTTATGATGTGCCTCACTCACTCATGTTAGGTTTTTCTCTTGGTTACGCTGGTCTAAAATATGTTGTCCTGTTTTTCTAACTCTTGTGAACGTGACACAAAGCTTCTTGATAATTAATTTAGCAGTAAAGATAAACGATAACATTGCGTAAAGCTAAGCCGGAAAGCATAAGCAGAATTCAAGAGTGGTTATCACCATATTCATTGCGAAGACAATATGGTGATGTTTCTGCATCATTGGGCCTCTGACCACCAACGGCACAACGACAGCACAAACGCTGTAATTTTACATTTATTTTCTGTGCGAGGCTAACCTCGGTACTAATACCGACCCGGTTGAGCCGGTCCATTCATACTGAAATCAGCGTGGCTCTACTACTTAACAACTCTTAAGTATTTTTAAACTTAATACAACCATAGGTATACACACATTAAACTTACAACTCCCTCCTTTTTGTGTCATGTTACAATTGGCAGTGTGTTATTTAAACTGAATATCTATATGTACGACATAAAAAATTATCTTAGGCGTAGTCTTTCTCGTACATCATCGACCTTCAAATATGCATAGGAGCAAGCCCGTACTTTTTTGTCTTGGAAACCAAAGCAAACAATATAACTACCCCTTTTTGTGTTAATGTATATTGATAACCTCTATCAATATAATAGTAGTTGGATGAATTGGCACATTTCATTTGCGCTCTCCAATGTATCTTCCCAATGTAACTTTAATGATTCATCGTCTTCGAAAGCTGTTAGGTAGGGATAATGGTAATTACTACGTTGTGAAGTAGCGGATTAAATGTTGTAATAAATTGTGCTTTTGAACACTTACAGAAATGTCTCGTTGTTTTCAATGTGAACCGTACCAAAGGATTCTAAAAATACTTTAAATGTAAAGACCGAAACGTAGATCTATTAAGATTTAAATTGGATAGCGATTTTAAGCGCTGTTGCGCCCTTTGGTGACACGTAAATTATTTCAATTTCATTTACTTTGTGACAGGAAACTATTTCATATTGATGTAAATTCTCTAGTTTTGCCGCTAAATCAAGTCAACCGAACTAAAATATTTGTGTCATAGACGAGTGTGCGTCACAATTTAACAAGTAAGTTTAGTGATAGCACATTAAACTGACATAGTAGTTTTGTCTATGGTTCTTGAGACTTGTTACAGTTCCATTCCTTCCTAGATAAAAATTTATGGAGCCTCAAACTTAGCTGAGAGTAATTGAGAACTTTATCTGGAACTACAGTCATATAACTAGATTTTTTAGTGGCTTAACGGCGGTTAATTTTTTTGTTAAGGTTAATAGGAAGTTTACAGAAATACCTACACAAGTAATGTCTTGAAAATAAAGTTTATAACTTTTTTAATAGTTTAAAGTGACAAAAGATATTTCACTGTAACCTTTTGCGTACACACTCGATATTTTATAGGGAAATGTTGCACAAATCTTACTTCTTTCGTTGTCACTAAAAACTTTTTTATGCGGGATTTCTATCATAATTAATAAGTTTAAGACCAATATAAAAACCAAACAAAAGTTTAAAGTTAAAAAAAAAAACGAAAATTGATAATGATGAAATGCGCTACATTCATCTACAAAATCCGTGTAGGAATATAAAATAAATAATGAATGTTTTGAGTAAACTCACGAGTGTTTCAACACAAACAAAAATATTTTCAACACAACATAATTCTAGTGTTTTTGTCAACAAATGCAAATGTTATGTTTGAAGGAAGCTGTCATTCTCCCAGGGAATTTATCTACGTTCACAATGAACAATCAAGGGTGATGTAATCGGGAATAAACAGATCTGGCATCTGAGTCATTCCGTTTGTCGGTCAGTGTCCTATTGAAATTTATACATTCAATAGAAGAAATGGAACGTCCATATACCGAGTTGAAGGACGCTTCAGATCAATGACTTGTTTGACTATTCTTAATGTAATTTATTTATTGAATAGTTAAATACTGATGTGATGAGGAGTACGATATGTTTTAACATCGATGGATTTGAATGTATTTGTGTTCAGCATGATCTTGGTAATATATTATTGGATATTTATGCATTAAATATATACGTAAATGAAACATTTTGTACCCCTTTTTACGAGTTTTGAAATTTGGCTCAGTTAACTTTATAATGAGGAGGAGTGAATAAAGCAAAAAAATAAATGAATGAATTTTAGTCGAATTTCGACCCCCAGGCGATCACTAATTAGTTCAAATTCAAGTTTAAAATCATTTATTCAATTAAGACACTAAGTGACATTTATGAACGTAAAATTTAAGCTACAGATAAAAATCATAGATCGACACAAACAGACACCAGATATACTGTATTGTCAATGCGAATTAAGTGAAAACAACAAAATTCACTGCCTGCCTATGTCGATCCATAACTTATAGTTACTCCATAACGTATGCGTAGGGCTTTATGAGAAGAATACTGGCAAAGAAACTCATGGCCAATTTTTAAAAAGATCTTTAGGTACAATAATATTAGTATTACATGAATGGTTAACTGTATGCAAGCTGTTACCACCTGTTTTATTAAAATGCTTCAAAAGATAACGCACTAACATAAAAAAAAAAAACGCTCAGTGACAACCATTAAAGGTCTGAACCTAAACATAGAAATTATTCGAGGTGCACATCCACTTACATTCAATCGTAATAAATATAATTCGTGACTGGATTAAGAGGCTACAGTTGCATTTAATGTTATCAAAACGACTTGGACAAAATAGTGCTTTTTGTTTTTTTCGTAAACTTTGAAAACATTTCTTCTTTGGAAGAAATAGAGGTTCTGAAAGTCAGCAAAGATTACTCAATCAATCAATCAACAACCCATAATGTCCCACTGCTGGGCTCGGGTCTCCTCTCAGGAGAGGGTTAAGGGCATACGTCCCCACGCTGGCCATGTGCGGGTTGGGGACTGGAAGATTACTCTTTGATATAAAAATTATGAGATCTAAAACTCAGTGTTTTACACTGTTTTAATAATGTTGGTTTATGACAACACTATTAATATCATACGCAACATACACTAATGTACTGAAATTTCTTTACTATTAGATTAAATATATAATCTTTGTCATCAAATTCAGAAATAAAATAAATGTGTCTGGCATCGGGTAACAAACAAAATGTAATTTGTAAAGTACGCAAGCCCTTCAGAATTTATAAGCAAGTAATGAGGTGATTTATTCTAACCCAAGACCACATCCACTGAAAGCAATACTGTGTAGCGTGTGATAATTTATAGCACTTCTACCGCGAGTAGATTGAGAATTGAAACCCTACTTTTTTATGGAATAGCGTAGCATGGACAACCGCAACGCTAGAGGCGTCACAAATGAGTTGGCGGTCTTTGGGGAATGGAGGTAGGGGTTCGGGTATGAGCCTCCGGTATCCTCACTTACTCACTGAAACACAGCGCAAGCACTGTTTCATACAGGTTTTCTGTGAGACCTTTGTATCACTCCGCCGCCGTACCGAAGCGTGGCTCTCCCATTAGGATAAAGACACCAGTACATTTTAAAACCTCAAATGCTGGGTTATATGCTGCGACATTTTCCATTCTCCCCTATCATGTGTCAGTTCATTGTTTACTCCTAGACATGATGTCTTTCATGTAGTCCCTCCACCTTTTCTTTCATCTCCCTCTTGTCTTATAATCGTCAACTTGTGTTTACTTCCACTATGATACCGAGTCCTTTAAGCATGGCGTGAAAAACACCTCACTAGGCCTCTATAGTGTGCGTTATGTACTGCATTTTTTTAAAATAAGTACTGCACTTTTACAATGCAATTTACAGTCACTTTGGCATAACAACATACTTAAATTTTATTAACCACATTTTCCTCATCACTATGCTTCACATCTCTATACCAGAATAAGCTGTTGCTACCCGCGGATCATTAAATAATTTTAATTTGTTGATGCAAAAGCATGAACACTAAAATTCGTGTTAAGGTTGCCTGGAAGAAATAGCAATGAGCGATAAGACCGCCGATTGTTACATTTATACACTTTTGTTACCCATTTTGTGTTTTCTATTATTATGCGTATGCAATAAAGATAAATAAATAATTTAAAAAAAAATATATGTATTGCATAGTCTTCTTTTCAATGCGTTGCATCCCATGTTCTTTCAATCCTATTCTACGTTCTATGAAAAGAACATAAGGAAAGTATCCAGGGTGTTATAAGATGAAAGGATAGTTAAGAATAGATTTTTAGTTAGATACTGACGTATATATTCATACATTCACTGACCATGCACATTTTTTAAACCTATTAACTTGTGATGATTCATTTGTTCTGTGCATAGTATATATAATAGTAATTAAGTATTGAGATTGCGGTTGGAAATTAATTAAGTGCCATGTCAGAGTTTGATATTTAGTATAGTAATGAAGAAACGTTCACGAGACGTCCTTCAACTAGTCAGTCAGTTTGTTGAAAGGAATAAAAAGAGACTGGATCTTTATTCGAAGTCCTCTTTACCCGACTGCGAAAGAAGGAGGGTAATGTTTTGCAAGTATATGTATATATGTATATTTCATTGACACGCCCTGGAGCCTAAACGGGTTATCGTATTTTTACAGTGACACTGGGTACATCAAAATTAAAAAAAACAAAATAAAAAAAATTATACGCAGTCGGGTATTTTTTTTAAATAATTCATTACTTGTTAAGATTAACGTTCACTGTCAGTAATTATCACGTGTAACTTTTAGCTGTTTATATATGGACAACTTTGTTAATTATTCTCTTTTGAGAACGGCCTCATCTAAAGTTGAGACGTTTCTACCAGAGATGTGCTAGGCAGATGAGCAACGCAAAGATGTTGATGATATACATTATAGAAAAAACTCGCTTATACAGCGATGAGCGAAGTTACTCTTCGTTCTTACCAAACACATCTTCATAATAAGAGTCTGTTCTTGTAGACATACCAAACACATCTTTCGCTACGCATCATCGCATTCTAATAGTCTGTTCCCGTAAAGACAAAACCACACGCAGTAATAAAATTTTGCTTGCTCAAATACTTTTGCATCCGCTTTGTGTTTCTAGGTTTGTAATAATATGTCTCTGTGGTGCTGTGGTAGCGTATGCGACTGCTGTGCTTGAGGTCTCGGGTTCGATTCCCGGATCGGAACAAGTGTTTGTTTGGTCTACAAATATTTCTTTCGGAATTTGGGTGTTTACTATGCATGTATGTATTTATATCAGCTGTATAGTATTCATAACACGAGCTCTGTTTAGCCGGTGACTTAGATTTTTTGTGTGCAGTAGCTTTTGAGTTTCTCGCGATCAGACAGACAGACAGACGCGGTGGTATACTTTGTTTTATAATGTAGTGATGGGTAGATATACGTATAATTAAATACGACGAATATGTTTCTATAACAAACAAACAACAACCCATAATGTCCCACTGCTGGGCTCGGGTCTCCTCTCAGGAGAGGGTTAAGGCCATACGTCCCCACGCTGGCCAAGTGCGGGTTGGGGACTGGCAAGAGTACGTTGTGGCTACGTAAATCTTGCCGTTGGATGTTTTTAAGCCGCCCGAAGGCCTCCAACTAAGCTTCACGACTGTTATCGTATGATAACAACCGGGACCGACTGCTTAACGTGACCTCCGAATCACGGAGACGCTCATGGTAACATGCCACCAGCGGTCACCCATCCAGGTACTGACCGCGCCATCGTTGCTTACCCTCGATGATTGTTTCTAGTCACCGAGTGCAGCTGGGCTATGAGCGCCTATGGGCTGGGCTATGAGTTTCTATAAAAACATACATAATACAAATTCAATTTGATTATTATAGATACGTCTTTAATAATAGCCAAGACATATATACTTGTTAACCGGTATTTGTTATTATGATTAAATTCATAATTGTATTCATATATACAATTATTATTAGTAAAGAGTGTCTGTTTTATTTTTAAACTGTCAGTGTATATATATTAATGTACTATAACAGGTCAACACATATACCGCTTTATAGTGTGTGATATTTAAAATTCAAGTTTTGTGCTCTTCTAACTAATAATTATAATAATAGTTTATTGCATAAATTTAACCATACAACAAGAAAGTAACACGGTTATTTCATTTACAATAACAAATTATATAACAAGTATGGCAAAGAATTATATGAGACCCCTGATCCTCAAACTAGGATTTCCTGTATTTTGAGAAGCAGTGGCTCCGCCTAGCACGATGCAAGTTAGGTGAACTTAGTTTATAAAAATACTAATGATATATGGTATGATGGATTATAATAGTTGATAGTTATAAAATATGTGACTAATAAAAATGTGTATGTGTGTGTGTGTGTGTGTGTGTGTGTGTG
>PKRV01001635.1:1603130-1868237 GCA_003709505.1 Hyphantria cunea | reverse complement strand
ATAATAATAGTTTATTGCATAAATTTAACCATACAACAAGAAAGTAACACGGTTATTTCATTTACAATAACAAATTATATAACAAGTATGGCAAAGAATTATATGAGACCCCTGATCCTCAAACTAGGATTTCCTGTATTTTGAGAAGCAGTGGCTCCGCCTAGCACGATGCAAGTTAGGTGAACTTAGTTTATAAAAATACTAATGATATATGGTATGATGGATTGTAATAGTTGATAGTTATAAAATATGTGAATAATAAAATGTGTATGTGTGTGTGTGTATGTGCGTGTATGTGTGTGTGTATGCGTGTGTGTGTTCTTGTATGTGCATGTGTGAGTCTGCGTATATTTATGTGTGAGAGTGTGTACGTGTGTGCAAAAGGTTACAGTGCTCATCTCAGAGTATGTATAGTCACGTTTGCCTTACCAAACAACAAAAGCTCTCTGTGTCATGATAATCCATAGTGTGTAGCCATTGTTCAATTTTTACTTTGAGTTTGCACTTTATATGGGATTGAAGATATAGGATCTTGTGTAGTATGTTATATATATTTGCACTTTGATACTCGAGGTTTCTTCTTCCAAAGGCTGTTCTGAAGTTCACAATAGTGCAAGGGGGCTTGGGTCTTCTGACAATGCTTGCAGAAACTACATCCGCTGCCTGGACGGTTTTGTATCGTCGAAGACAAATTCCAAATATGTAAAGTTGTCAAACAGTCAGGCATGCTGCATCCTTATAGAGTTGACTGGTAGGGTATCTAAAAGGTTTCCGAAAAATGACCTTAAGGACCGCTCTCTGCAAAATCTCCAAATCTATGAACCTAGTCTTAGGAGACCCTCTCCAAATTGGAATACAGTATGTGATGATAGATTCACAGAGGGATGTATAAACAGATTTAAGAGTAGCCAGATCCGCAGAGTTACGAAGCTTTTTAAAAACATTAAGTACCAAATATTAACATTACATATTAAAATACGACATATGTATTTCTATTTTAAAATGGAATTACCTATTGAATGAGTTGAGTTCCACTTCGACTCTCATCGTACCGAGAGCGTGATTCCGTATTTTCACCGGAAATTAAAGTATTTACATGCCAGTGCCACTTCGAACCTTCATAGGTTTATTTTCGATACAGTCGTTTGCAGCGCTGTAAGTTTCAGAAACAACTAATTCGAAACTGAAAATAATATATGGATTTTTCTCATGTATGTTAATGAAAAAAGAAATATTTTTTATGGTACGGGGACAAATGAGCAGACCTATCGCCTGATGGTAAGCGATTACCGCCGCCCATGGACACCCGTAACATTAGAGGCGTTACAAGTGCGTTGCTGGCATTTGGGGAATGGGGAGGGAGATGGTGGAGAGGTTGGGGTATCTGTCTTCGTTATTCTCACTCGGTAAAACACAGCGGTGTGTCACAACGGTTTTCCGTGAGGCCGTGGTATCATTTCGGTCCAGCCGGCCCATTCGTGCAGAAACGTAGCTCTCCCACGATAAGTCATATTGATGTTAATCATTTTTCTGATTGATGATGAATTAAGAATACAAGGTATCACTAGGACTACTTATTTTCAAGATAACTGCACTGATAAGAAAAGGAGCACTTGAATTAAGCGTTAGAGAGACATTTAAAACCTCATTTCTAAGAAAAAGCTTATATAAAACTGCTATAGGTTTAATGTGATGTAATAATATATGTAAATTCTATAAGCGAAAATGATCCTGATTTCGAAGCGTTACGGTCTATTTTTAGTTGTATTCGCAATTTGTTGGATTGTTATTCGGACACTCAAGTATGGTATAGAACTAGTTGTTATTATGTTGTTAACGTTTCGTAAAAATAAGTTGTCTAAATGATTAAGTTGTGGTAATATGAACTATTAAGTTGTTCACATACAATAAATGTTTTTTACTAATTGTGATGGTCTTGCGATAAGATCATTTTGTAACACGTGTATGTATTTATGTTATTAAAAATATGTTCGGGTAACTGAACATATTTAGTTGGTAACAGTTTAAAATTGAATATCGTCATCAATCATCAACAACCCATAATGTCCCACTGCTGGGCTCGGGTCTCCTCTCAGGAGAGGGTTAAGGACATAAAATTGAATAAGTATTCCAAATATGCGTTACTATGCAGGCTGACTAATTCAATAACAGCAGTAATAAAAAACAACATTCGTACAAGTATATATAATACTGTTCATGTGTCCGCAAAATATACGTCAAATATAATTGTCAAATAATAAGTAAATTTATCTACACTCACACAAAATACCATAGTTCTCTTAATTGTACATTTTTATTTTTTTATATTCAACACTATCCACCTTCGTGTCACTTTAAAAACGTTTTTAAT
Source organism: Hyphantria cunea (assembly GCA_003709505.1). Lineage (NCBI taxonomy): Eukaryota > Metazoa > Arthropoda > Insecta > Lepidoptera > Erebidae > Hyphantria > Hyphantria cunea. The sequence continues at coordinate 1,865,866 of PKRV01001635.1, read as the reverse complement.
AAAGTGACCAATTTAAAAAAAGCAATAATTTTTCAGTTTTTGTCACATCGCATATTTTGTTATTGCTCAAAGGCTCACTGAAATGCGATTTTGAGCACTAACAAAGAAGTTACTAGAAAAGAAATCGCCTTTCTCAAAGGTTTTTTTCTAGATTGAATATTAAATGTGGTTGCAAGAAAGTACGAACATTTAATGATACTGTTACTTTTTTATTGGAGTCAGTTTACCCATTGATTTGTAATATCGGCTTACATGTCATTTGTTAACAAATACGAGTATCGGTGTCAACGTGTTTGCATGTTGTCCATACTGTAATGTGCCTTTCACGAGGTTCTTTACCATCCATCATTGTCACAGTTTAATATTTGACTATGTGCATTACAAAGAATTTTGAACCCTTTCCCTTAAATTTAAGGTGCATTTTGAATTTGATCATTAATAAATGTAGTCTTGACATGAAAATACCATTCTAAACGATGTAGTATTCAACTTAAAGTTCAATTTCGATTGTCACATGTATCAGGTAGTTCAATAAGGTATTTAAATAGATTATGTGTGCATTTAATTCATCATGTATAACATTATTGATGCCCTTTATTTTATTTACTTATCTGATGTTTAGGTAATCGATCCATTTATTTGATGTGACATTAGTTAAATGTTGTGTTTGAAGTTAAATGTGAACAAATTCTCAAAGCATTCGACTGAGTTTGTCTTTCGTAATTGATTTCACACTTGAATAAATAGTCTCATTTTGTTTATTCTCACAGTTCTAAATCAGTGAATATGTAGCAAATAAATTCAAGCTTTATATAAGTATGTTTAAAGTCCTGAGCCCCGCGGTGCTATGGTTGTGGTACATCAAAAGCCGTTCTTCTTGTACCTGTATGACAAAAATCGCAAGTAAAGTCGCGGGGTGAAATTAATCTAAAAAAATGAGTAAGTAGCTTACACTTTATATCATCAGCTTTCTGGCAGTTAAAGTCCCGTCAAAATCGGTCCAGCCGTACCGGAGATTATCCGTAACAACCAGACTGATAAAAAGCTCAGCCCATATTGGGGCCCATAGAGGCCCATAGACCGCACAACCTCCCCGTATAGTCTCCCCTGCATGAACACCTTAAAGATAGGATGCTTGCTTTGCAAAACGTATCCTACATTCTTACAACTGACAAGTCATGCATATATACCTTGATCCTCTCATGAAGCAGTAATCAACGTAATTACTGCTTCATGAGAGGATCAAATCTTTCGGGGATTTGGATATAGGTAGCGCCTAAGACGCGGTGTCTGTGGCATTCTGTTTCACCAAGATAACGTGCCTGCTCACACTGCTCTAGCAATTATGCACTAGTTGCCAACTTCGGGAGTACAAATGTTACCCCATCCTGGAGGATGGGGTAACATTAGTACAAAAAAATCGCACGGCTAAATCTGGGCTGTATCCATACCCAGCTTAGCTCCATGCGATTTTTTTATTTTCCCACGTATGTGCGCCGAATTGGATAAAATTATTTTGTACAAGTATAATTATGTGTTCGTTATTGTTAGGACAAAGTTTGTATCGGAGAAAATTAAAAGATAACCAAAAAAAGTTATGTTTAGGGTCTCGTTCCTGCATAGAAAAAACGAAACTGTCCATCTGTCTCTCAAGACCCTTTTTCTCAGGAACGCGTAGAGATATCAAGCTGAAAATTATATCAAATACTCAGGTCTACTGTCCCTTGGTTTTCTTGTCCTCGACTGTACACTACTAATGGGTAGCTTAGGTGGGTATAATTACTAAAACAAGTTTTTCGTGTTACAAAAAAAGATTGATTATTATTATTAATTAAACATGTTTACACAGCATAACATTCAAATTAAAAAACCTTGCTGGAATACATTAAAATCTTGTCTCTAAGATATACATGAATCGTAGATTTTTAAACTGGTTACTAAGACATTTGAATTTAAAATCATAAACCACAAACAGTTTGCCATTCTACTACAATATAACACAAAGTTCAAGGTCACTTAGATGATGGATGCAAGTTTTTATTTGAAAGAATATTATGTGCATTACACACGAGATATTAGTACTAATTTTGTTGCGTTACTGAACTAAAATAATTAAAATTTCTGTAAAGTTATCTTGTTTTAGTTCATTCCATTCCATTCTTCAATGTATTTATTTATGTCAATGTTTAGTGCGATATAATATTTAATTTTAGCCTTTCCAGCTCCCATCTAGTTTTAAACTCATTTTTTTATAATAAAAATAAACAAGTTTTTGTTGAAAAATTTTTGAATATTTACGGTTAATGGATATTTTTGATAGGAACGGGAAAGGTATATAATAATTGTCTTTTGTGATATGTTTTCCGGCCCGTCACTAAAAATAAACCTACATAATATTATCTGGGAGGAATAATAACGGCGGTCTTTGTATTTTCATTAGTTTAGAAGTAGTTTGTACATTTTACTCTGTTTGGTTGCGATTTTTATTAATTAAGCCTATTACTACTGTAAAGAATATTTCAATTTTAATCTTAATAAGCCGATTATCTAAGGTAAAATATCAAAACAAACTAAAACTATAACAACTCTAAACTCTAAAACCAAACTAGATATTAAATTATTGTAATAGCATTGCATTAAACTACTTCGCTCGCGCAGAAGTTTTCTTTCAATTTTCACCCCTATTTTACCCTTATTATCCTTAGGGGTGGCATTTTCGAAGTTCCTTTCTTAGTGCTCACTTACGTTATATAAATAACCTATATGCAAAATTTTACTATTCTGGGTTTAGCGGTTTGGCCTGTGCGTTGATCTCTGGGTATCTTAGTCAGTCACTTTCCTATTTTATAAATATAGATTGTAAGCTAAACTTGTATGATACAAGAATTAGTATAATTGTTATAGGAAATTACCAAAACATGTAAAGAAAGTACTTGTCGGTTATAAAAAAACTTCAATCAGATGAAAATATGAAACTACTTGTTTCATATTAATTAAGAATCGTAATGGTTAATCATAATGTTTTTGATGCGTTATCTTTTATGTAGCGTGTTTGTAACAATTTAAAACTTCAAAATAAACCTACGAGCATTTAACAAGGACAAGGAAAAAATGTGTTTTAATTTATGTTATAAATATATGAAAAAAGGCGCACTTCACATTTGTCAAGGTTATAATCAAAGAAATATATTTTCATACAACCTTATTAATTTATAACGAACTGTTGTCCGCGGCTTCGTTTTCGTGATTTATTCTTATTTCGTGTTCAGTTCACGAATTTCCATATAGTCGTTCGTGCCTAATTTTTCTCTCTTAAATAATAAATAAATTTTCAAAAATAATATAAATTAATATTATATACGCATAACAAGTAAAATTATAAAAAAAACCGGATTGCGTCAATATCTGTATCTTTATTGAATTCATTGAAGAACTAAAAAGATAGAAAGAGCTGAAAATAAAAGATTTTTTAATTATGATTTATCCAATGTCACTCTCTGGACAAACCGATTAGGAACTTAAAATAAACTAAGTACACTTGCAACACAGTAAAGTAAAGTCAGTCGTGAAACTAGATGCTCTAACCAAAACGTAGGTCATACGAAAAACTCCATGGACATTATTTTCCAACATATTTTTTTAAGTAACTTGTTACGCATAACCTGAAATGAAATGCAAAAACCAACAATTTGAACTATTTTAGTCTGACAAGAAAATTACTCAAAAGTGTACATAAGATGTTTTAATGTTTTCCTTAAGTCGGGAGTGTCATTATAGCACTTGTCAAAGTGTATATATATTCTCAATCTTCAACAATATCTTCAATATAGGTACATGAGGATACTCATGTCATCATGTGGCGGATGTTTCCACAGGTGCTACGTATTAAGGCTATCATAATAGTTTGTGGAACGGCGTGTTACATAAACTGTCTTTGTTATCTTGGCCTTTGCCTCTGAGCTAATATTATTTATCACTGGTGATCGTTTCTTTTGCAGTCTTAGCGCTTGATTGATTGGTTTGTTTTAACCGTGATCTACAGTTATTTATGGTGTCTTTTCTTTATACTTAAATTAAGGTGATTTTTTGAATTCATTTTTATGGGGTTTTCAATAGCCTTTAACAGCTCAATGCTGGACATAAGCCACTCTATAGAAATTAAGCTTTGTTCTGTCTTGTTATAAGGTTTCCTTCTATTTATATTGAAGTTGTTCTCCGTAGTCTGATCACTGCGTCTCCACTCTTTTTGCCTCTTACGGGTGTCTCGTTGGTTGAATAGACGTGCTGACACTCTGTATTCTTAACCGTCATTCCTTGACCAGACGGAGATTTTCCAGGATTATAATTATAAGTCACTAAGGTATTTTAGTCTGTCTCTATGCCAAATTTTATTGAAATCAGTTCAGTCGCTATTCAGTAACAAACATTTATCGATTCGATTTTGTATCGAAACCTTTTATATTTAGATAATTTTCACATTTTGGAGTTTTATGTGATATTTTTTTATGTATGGGCCTGCCAAAGTGATTCTACTTTAGACTGTCTATAAGCAGAATCCAACCATGCTCATTGCGAATGCGACAATGCAGCATGGTGATTGATGGTGCAGCACGCCATGGCGGCCTAATGATGCTGCATCATTGGGCCTCTGGTCTCGCAATCACCAACGAAATACTACAGCACGAATGCTGTTATTTTACGTTGTTTTTCTGTGCGAGGGTAGTACTGCCCCGATTGAGCCGGTCCGTTCGTGTTGAAATCAGCGTATCTCTACTTCCTCTAAATACATATCGTATTTGTGTAATTATAAGTTAGTATCTTGTCTTGTCAGACTAATAGATTTGTAGTCAAGAGTGCAGTTCAATGAATCCATATTCGACTAGTAATAACAGGGATCTCCATGTATGGTAATGAATACAACTGCTGAGTCCGCCTACGGTTTGAACCGACAGGGTCACCATATGAAATGTAGTACTTTCATACTTTCGATATTACATTGAAGTGCAAAATGACCTAACGTATAGGCTTATAAAGGTTTTTATGTGACAGCAAGGTGGCTGATTTGAGTTTGCCTTATTGATTTCTAGCTTTTATCTACATTTTTATTATATATTATTAGATATTTATTATTTAGTTATCGCCTATGTCCTTCCTCGAGAGTCAAACTATCTCCATGCCATGTTTGATTAAAATATTTAAATCGGTGCTGCAGTGTAGCTGTGAAAGCGTAGCAGACAGACGAACAGAGCAATTTCGAAATTTACAATATTATTATGAATAACTCATCGGACATCGCACTCGGAGGCGCTCATAACCCAGTTGCACTCGGTGATTAGAAACAATCAGCGAGGGCAAGCAACGACGGCGCGATCAGTACCTGGATGGGTGACCGCTGGTGGCATGTTACCATGAGCGTCTCCGTGATTCGGAGGTCACGTTAAGCAGTCGGTCCCGGTTGTTATCATAGGATAACAGTCGTGAAGCTTAGTTGGAGGCCTTCGGACGGCTTAAAAAAAAAAAACATCCAACAGTAAGATTACGTAGCCACAACGTTGTCTTGCCAGTCCCCAACCCGCACTTGGCCAGCGTGGGGACGTATGGCCTTAACCCTCTCCTGAGAGGAGACCCGAGCCCAGCAGTGGGACATTATGGGTTGTTGATTTGATTTGATTTGATTATGAATAACTTACTAGTAAAACGTTGATTTCTTCTATCATGGTAGGATGTCACCGAAAAGTATGAAAGAAAAACTTTCATAATCTGCTTAAAAACAGTATTATACTACATAAAAATTTGTCAGCCTGGGGTCGAAAACTTTTTATACAACGGAGACCTTTATGAGGTTTTCGGTCATCACTAATTTTATTTTCTGTTTATTGTTATTTATCTATGTTGATTTATTTATATGTTTATCAGTATCTGTTTACAATAGCATAGCCTATGCCTAGTTTGGCCGTGTGTGAGATGTGTATATTTAAAAAGAATATTAAGATGCTGCGATCGTGGGGGTGTAGTATATTAAAACAAAATTACGAGGTTTGTTTGTTACCAAGTTATTTCAATAGCTATTTTGCCGCTCTTGTTTGGTTAGTCACAGATGAATGTTATGTTCACAATAAATAAATACATACATTGCCTTGTAAGATATTTGTTTAGTAACGTAAATATGGATCATGTAGAAAAAATGAATTATTTCAGAAAGGAATATATTGCTTTCCTTTAAAATATGCTTAGATATAATAAGAGCAATAATGTACAGAACTTTAGATTGCAAGTCTTCAAAACATAGATGTATAATATATTCCATTTGAGTATTTAATTCGTCAATACAAAAAATTGTAACCTTGAAACCTGTTTACTTGATGATTATTTTTAGATTTAAAGTAAAAAAAAACCTACTGAGAAACGCTCTCTGTAGGACTTTGCCAAATGCTAAGACTCGTGTCCCTTCAGCTAAGTTGGCATTCTACAAAAGAGAATAGAGGAGTCTGCGATTGTAGAAAATCATCGACGTGGAACACTCACATTTAACCGAAGGGGCTGAGTTGCAAGCGTTCATGATCGTCGTTAGTCCTGTTTTATTAGATGACCGGTTTGTTGGTTTGCCTGCTTAAAAAAATGGTATACATACATACACATTACGGTCGTTTGCGAGTATGCACAAACTCGCACGTGTTGAGCTACCGATAGCTTTAAATAAAAATTTATTGTGAAGGTATAAAGTAATTTTGTCGTATCTCTTAAAATCTATTTTACTTTTAACGGATTTCAGAAAAGGATGAGGTTCTCATACTTTATCAGAACTTCCTTATTAAATGCATACTCGTCGTGTTTATAAGAAGCCCTGTTTCTGGGATACAACCATTTCACTTTCTGCCGTCGATATACATAATACCTATTCAGACTAAGAAGTATATATTCAGAATTATGTATATCCCTAAGGAGAAAACGTTGCGTAGGCAAGCCACGCGTAGGTGTTTAAACATTTCTTCGTGCGAATTCTTGAAAACTAAAACATGCACGTATAAAACTCTAAAAAGGTTACATAGGTAAGTGGAGGTGTATATAAGGGTCGTACGAGGGTAGAATAATAATCTGTCAGTCTCGATAGAGGATTTAAAGATATCTTGAAGAGCTTTAGAACTAAGTTGGAAAGAGTCCTGGTTGAACCTTAGGTCGACTCTCAAGGGGCGAATTGTGTTGCAAAGTGATTCGTATACATTTTGGATATACGTCTTGTCTGTATTTTTATATGAATTACGCAACCCTTCATTATTCCCAAGATTATTTGGGTACGGTTACTTGTTTCACCCGTTTTACCTAAATATCAATTTTGCCACGGATCGACTGGTTTCGGACCTCCGCAACCCTGAGAGCTAACTGTATTCAAAGGTTGAACTAGTTGTCAATGTATATATGAGTGTACTTTTTTTGTGCGAAAATTGGAAACCACTGAAGACTGGTGGTTATGTCGAACTACTCGAACCGACTAAAAACCGCACACTGCCTGGGGTACTGGAAGCCGAGGAACCAGGTGCACCTTTGAAAGGAAATCCCTTGAAATATATGAGAGCACCGACTTCTCAATAACGTTTATCAAACATTTATTATGATTATTTGTACGAGAACTATTATTATCCGAAATTTGAAATTTTTAATATCATGCGTAGCAGATAATTCAAGTAGAAGTAAACGAAGAATAATATGAATTTGTGTGTGTACATTATATATAAACCGGCTTATCGTATATTTTAAACAAAAAATTTTGACTATGAGATTTTCCGAGAAAACCGAAACGGTTTAAAACCTCAGTCGTAAATAATTGAAAAATATGAATTGATTGAACAAGAAAATGAAAAGAAAGTACCACTATCTTTCGGGAATATAAAACTTTAAGGAGTTTGGAACGAGTAATGAGTTCATTTTGCATCCTCAGCACCGTAAATTTGCTTTGGTTATTGTATAAAAAAGGCTCATTAACTTTCGACTAGTATTTGCTGTGATAACTTTAATTTATAAGCCGACTACGGCAAAGCAAAGTAAAGGCACTCTATGTTCTACCGTAGCGCCTGAACTACTGAACCAATTTTAATGAATGAGGTGTCTATAGATTCGTAATAATGACTCGGGTGATATAGGTTGTTATTTAACAAACGTTATAAATTAATATATTTTTATTAAACTAATACAACATTATGTTGATTCAACAGTTAGGTCTGGTTTATGGTTATGGTGTTACTATAATGGCATATCCAGTGTTTATCTTATCTATTTTTTTCGTTCTAATTACTTTTTAGAAAGAAAAATATTTTATGTAATTAAATATTTTAAACGTCTGAAACTACATCTAGCCTAGATGACGTAGTTCCAGTTTCAGGCTACATGACTTATACTGACCGATAGATTGACTAATAGAATGCCTAAACACTTTTTTTGTAAATACACATGCATAAATATAAAATATATATTTAAAAGAAAGTTGTGTTAGTTACACTATTTATAACTCAAGAACGGCTGAAAATTGGTGAGGAGGTAGCTTAGAACTAGGAGACGGACGTATATAATATATATATAATATTATTAAGATACTTTTAAATAGTTTTCTTTTTACTTTTCGCCGCGGCGTTAACCTCGTTTTTGTTGTACCGTGGGTTACATGGGCGGGCTCAGCTAGCTATACATAGAAAACACCAAATTTCGAAACAAATATAATAATGTGCAGATCCTATAAACATTTGGACAGATGCAGAAATCGAAATCGAGACCACACACCACTCGCTACCACTGCTTTTCAAAGAAAACAACTTTCATTATTACCTTTACGATCCTGAATAAATATATATATAATACCTTGCATTAGGCGAAACAATTACAATGTGCAATGGCCTATTACAGCCATCACCTATTTGTAGCACTCATTTAAACATGAAGTATTTGATAGCTGTATATTGGTTGATTTATTTACATCATTTAGTAAGATAATTGACTAAGACAAAATTGTTAATTTAATATCTTACGAAAGCAGCTGAAAATTGATCCTATTACAATCAAATTACGCCGTCCGAGATGTAATAACTTTGAGCAAATACAATTGTATCGTCAAACGGTTGGTGCCGTTGAGACGTAATATCATTACCGGCCCCCGTCAGCGCCTGCTGCATCTTATCTCACAGTCGCTTGCCTTTATAATATCCGACGTCCCCGCCCATCCGCTAAACAGCCTCAATAGTTGAATGTAAATGTATTTACTGCAAATGAAATTTGGCGACCTTTGGGCTTTGTTTTAATTTTATCTGATCGCTTTGTTTCGTGATTTAAATGGGCGCGTTATATATTGATGTACATCGTGAGTTGATATAAACAGGACAGTTTTTTTTCGAAAATTAGTTACCGAATTTACACCACTTTTAGAAGAGGCATGGCGTAATCACGGATTTTCTGAACTGGGTTGCTGCGGGTTGGTTTTTTTTCCAAACAGACAAATATGTCGACCCGCATTCTAGTTTGTTTACTATGCGCTTGACAATTAGTTTCATCAGCATAATTAATAATAGTAATAGGCAAATAGTCATTGTCCTGGAGATTAGAAGTTAATATTTTATCAACAGTCGTGAAAGTAGAATAATTTGACCATAAATGTGAATACCATTACATAGGTTAATGAAGCGTTATCCGGATCCTTTGTGTTGTTATCAAAACGTTGCCCAAAGAGCATTATTTACATTTTTATTATAAGATTAAGAGATTTTTCTATCGCCGCTGTTTTGATATAATTTTAATTTATAAGTATCTCATAAACGAACTCAACAGGAAAAGTAATAAGATATTACAAAGTATTTTATCATTCATAAATTCGATCCCTGATTTCAAATCGCATTATGAAAATGTTTTATATCTTGCTTGAAAATTCAAAATCATTTATTCAATTAAGACACTAAGTGACATTTATGAACGTTAAATTGAAGCTATAAGAAAAAAAATTTAGATCTACACAAACAGACGCCACAGATGTGCTGTATTATCAAGGTTAATTAGGTGAAAACACCAAAATCCTGGCTGTGTTGATCCATAACTTCCAGTTTCCATAATGCGTAGAGCTTTATGAGAACAATACTGGCAAAGAAACATTCACTGAAACTCTTATTGGTTTACTTTCCAAATAATAAGTAAAAATATGCACATGCTAATATGTTATGCAAATGCAAAATTTATTTAGACCACCTTATATTATGTTTCGGATTGAAACTATTTTATTTACGCCTGGGCAAATACTCTGCAGGTGCAGTACAATCGAAACCCTCGACTGCCTGTTCTTAACTTCAGTGTAATTGTTTAGCAGTGAAATGATTTACGATACAACAAAAAATTTTATACCTAAGAATTAAAATTCAACACTTAAATATCTTTTTATTTATTCAAAACCCTATATATTACCCTATACATTAACTATAAAAAATAAAAAATATCTTTATAAATAAAAATCTTCTGTGCATGTGTATGTGACTCCTGCTGAAGGGCTGAACCGATTTTCATGAAATTTTTTGTGTCTATTCCTGAGGATTCGAGAATGGTTTAAATTAAAAAAAAATGATTCGACCATCAGCGTTCCCTGCAGGTGAAATTATACCGTGGGTAACACCGCGGGACTCATCTTGTTTTAGTATACGTATAATATTATATAGGAATCTGTCTGAAAAGTAATGATTAGGAGAAATGTAACGAAACAATAAACGAGTTTTGAATGAAAAACATTTCTTTCATTATATATGTAACAGTGCCTTAAAGTGAATAAAACAGGTCGACTACGAGCGGAAACTGTTGTGATTTTCAAAACGCCATGTAACGGTAGCACTCGAGTCGAATGGAATCTAAACCTGCAATTTGCAAAAATGTTTTCACACGTAGCTCTCGCATTTGAAAAACTCCCGTAAGTGACAGTACTTTCAAAAGAATGCGTGCTCACATAAAATTTTCAATTTTGATACTTAAATATACCTAGGACACTTTCACATGTAAAATACGTTATATAGTATCTGAAAATGAAGTTCGACAATTGCGAAGAGTATTTCATATGAAAAGTTTTATTTTTTCGTACTACAGGCTTTGACTTAACGTCTATTATTATTTATTTATTATATTTCACAAATTATAATTCAAACATTAGTAAAATTAGTTATTTAATTCAACGACGTTAGAACACATCATTATGTTGATAATGGTGATTAACAAATTCTGTGTACCTAATATAATTTATATTAACTTTCATGTTTCATTTAAAGATGAAGTATCTATCATGCAAAGTAAATTCGTTTCTTGTTCATTTGAGCGGTAATACAAATAGATTTAGAACAGTGATGTTACTTAATTCCCGTTGGGAGTGAGGCTGTACTTAAGTTTGTTTCATAAAACATCTCAAACATTATACGGGATATTCGAAACAGGGTCGTTTGGTTAATGGATTTTTAAGTAAGGCGGGGCAGGTTTCCTGTGAACTTGACGCCCACGAAACAATTTTCGTTCCTATACCTCGATGACCTTGCCGTTTTCTTGCATTATTAATATACCCACCGTTCGCTGGTACCTGTTTCAATTCAGGAAAGTAGATAAAAGTGGATCACATTGAGTGTTCTAATCCTTTTATTAATGGGGAAACAAACTATGCTACTTTACGTATATGTATTTTTTTAAATAGCGTAGATCTAACTATTGAAATAACTAACAAAATACTTGCTTACATGCTCGGATTAACTTATGCTCGTTCTAATGTTGTGAAATATATGTCGGTATAAAACAAAGATTCCAAATACGTAGACTAAGAATGTCTGTGTGTTGGCTATTTCTATCTTTTAGGTTTTATTAACTATGAACGAAATACGAAGAAAGACGATCATTTTTAATTTGAGAATAATATGAAGTATATAATACTAAAACTGCTCAGTTGCGGGCAAAAAATTGTAATTAAACATTTGAAGCCATGAATGAGTTCTCTGCTTTCCTGCGCCAAGGCTGCGCATGTCAAGTTATACCTCAATTTTGACTGAATTTGACTAGGTCCTATAGGTAAAACAATCATACCGTCGCCTACGATATTATAAATAAATAAATATTTCGGAGATCTAACACACAACGCCATCTAGTCCCAAGCTAAGCAAAAGCTTGTGTTATGGGTACTAAGACAACTAATATAAATACATATATACTTTTTTTGTAAATACATATTATACATAGAAAACACCCAAACTCCGAAACAAAATATTTGTAGGTCATACAAAGATTTGGTCCGACCCGGGTATCGAACCCGAGACCTCAAGCTCAGCAGTCGCATACGGTATCACTGCGCCAACGAGGCAGTCCGCAATGATTGTATTGATATGATTGATACGACGCTGCTTTAGCCGATTTTAAAAAGGAGAAACTTCCTTTTGCGATAAATTTCACTCATGAATGGTTGTTGTGAATTGTACAAAGTGCATTGCTCTTTTTTGTTTTGAGAAAATTTATCAATGCTAAGCTTTAAGAACAAAAATTGAAATGGAGAACTTATTTAAATGTATCATGAAATAAACTCATTGAGTCGGTAATACTTAATAAATATTATATCATGTGTAATTGTGCACAGCAGCTACTAAATATTTTTCTTTATCTGATAACTCCAGGCAACGCAGGCACATGTGAATGTTAGCTTCTTCCTTTGAACACATTTTCAATTCAATTAATTATTATAATAAAAATTAGCATGTAGCTAATTAGAGGGCTTATACTATATATCAAGAACAAAAGATAACAATACTCATTGTTATGTTAATGAAAATTTTGTCTTGTTCAAATTAGTCTTTGGTGTTTTATTGTTTGTTAATATTTTGATCTTGCTTTAATAATGAATGAAAGTCATAAAAGAAAAAAGAATAATGAAGATTTGTTTTGATTTTCAAATCCTTAATAAATCCAAAATCTTTAAAAGTTTAAAATGAAATTGAAAAAGACGACATTATAAGCCAACACGCCAAAAATAGATTTAGCCGAAGCCACATAAGGTCTAAATTACAGAGCAGGCCGCTTGTATAAGCATATATATACCAAATTAAGGTATTCCTTATATTTATTAAGTTCAAGTCGCCAGTATACTGTGCGGTATCATAAGTTCTAACCGACTATTAGTTAATTGACCTAATCATTTTATATTTTAAAGTGAAATCTAAGTGAACCTCTAGTGCCAAATTTTCTCGTGTTATATTATTAAAATGGCGGCCCTACTCGTTATAATTGCGTGTGTGCCTCAATATAATTATGTTGTTTCATGCGGCTCACGATTTATGAGATATTTAATTTAATTGTCTGTTTCAGGTAAGTTAATTTGCTGTACGCATGTGCTAACGTAAGTATTGAAATTAGTTTAGGTATTAATATCAAAGGATTAACGTTGATAGTTTTAAAGCGCCTTCCGATTGCAGTTCTTTATAAATTATTGTTTACTAGTTTATGCCTGCGGTTCCGCCCGCGTATATTTATGTTATCGCGGCAAATAGTAGCCTATGTGTTATTCTGATGTATCAGCTATATTACTGTAAAGTTTCATCCAAATCCGTTGAGTAATTTTTACGTGAAAGAATAACAAACTTCCATCCATTATAACTTTCGTGTTTATAATATTAATAGGATATAGACGGAAAAATCATTGATTAGTAATCTATAATTGGTTACCTGAATGCGAGAAGTCGAGGATCGAACTAAATGGCGTGAAATAGGAGAGGCCAACTTGATATGGCTGATGATGACGGTGAATTCAGTACCGCTACATTAGGATTGCAGCACATTAGCTCTGTTTTTCTGTCTGACTTTATTTCTAGGAAATATATAATACCAAAATGTTTCAAATATACACGAACATACAAATAAACGAACTAAAACTGGAATTTTAATGGTAATAAGAACGGATTATAAAAAAAAAAAAATGTGGAGCCGTGAACTGGTGTTGACACATTCTAGTTCTGCCATGATTGTTGCAAAGTGTTAATTACAGTGTTTATTGCAATTTCATTCAAAGAAATCATATCTATTTCGTTTAATGGATGTAATACAGAACTCTTATGTTTTAAACAATTGTATTAAGCTGCAAACAAAAAACGATAAAATAAGATGTCGAGTATCTCGCTATAATAACAATTTTACAGAAAACAAATATCGCAAAACAACTGTCAACTCTTTATAATCGTGTTTTTATGACACATTTCAACTTATGGGCGCTTTTATTAGTTCTTTCTTCCTCATGTACTTCGTATTGTTGATACAATATCTACATCTATTTAGGTATATATATTTTATGTACTCGTATATACATTTTATGTTTAGGCCTATTTTCTAACGTGGGAGAGCCACGCTTCGGCATGCATGGGCCGGCTCGACCGGAGTGATACCACGGCCTCACAGAAAACCGGTGTGAAACAGCGCTTACGCTGTGTTTCATCGAGTGAGTGAGGATACCGGAGGCCCATACCCCAATCCAACGTCCAAACTCCGAGCTGTTATTAAGTATTTATATAATTAGAAAAACTCAAGAACACATTTGGCCCCAACCGAAATTTGAACCCGAGACCTCGAAGTTTGACCGAGATCGGCAATCGCATACTTCAACCACTAGACCAACGAGGCAAATTCATCTTATTACCATAACGTAATAAACGGCCTTATCTGATTATACGCAACCACGCTTTACAACACATACAATTTTACTTCCTGTCATGAGAAAATAAACCATTTTGTTTTTGTAAATTATGATAAAACATCATAAATATTAATCGAGTTTCTCATTTATATGGAATTTCCATTACAACCAAATGACATTAGTTTAAGAATAAATACATATATAAAAAGCTGTTTATTTAAAAATAATCAGTAAATTATTGAGGAATATAAGAAATGTCAATCATTTAAAAAAAACTATTGTAATAATGGTAAAAAACGCAATCTGTTACTATTCGAAAATGAAGAAACTAATGTCTTCTGTGGGCAGTCTACAACATATTTGATTAAAAAATAAATGACGATTGAAATGTACGTGTCCTAAATAACTCGATCGCAAACGTTCAAAGCGCTTGTAATTTAATAAATGGTATTAAAATTCGATTCTCCACTCTTACTTTGTTCTTGAACAAGTTTTAGAGCCACATTATGATATTTTGACCACGCTGCTATTAGGCATGGTCATAGATTGACTCTGATATTATCTTACAAATATTTTTTTTATTATCATTCATTCATTCATAAGCCTATCGTACTCTACAGCTAGACATGGGCTTTTCCCATTGCCACTCAGATTAATTTTGACCTTATAGCATATTGTCGAACATTACGTACACATATGATGATATTATATTTTTTTGTTTATATGAATGCATTACCCAAGCTTATTGGATTTTTGTGTCTAGCATTCAGATTTGTTTGTGTACGAAGGTCTTTTACTAATTGAAGTAACCTATCTTCGTTGAACTACTAGAGACAGACAGAAAACATCCAATAGTCGAACTGAACTTTTGGTCAAGTCGCCTAAATCCAATCGACAATTAATGTCCTGCAACATTTATGGGAGTGTAACTATCCGCTCTTTTCACTTTCTCATAGGTGATTTGTAAGACAAACGCTTGTTTCGGTACTTGATAAATAATATATATTTTATGTATATTAGGACTAAAAACTAAATTTTTATCCCTTTTTTTACGAAAATTATGAATGGTATAAAATTTGACACAGTTGAAGATAAAATGCAGGAGTGCAAAAAGCCGAAAAAAAAACAAACGAATTACGATCAAATTTCGACAACAAGGCGACCATTCGTAAACATAATTATGGAACAAACTAAAAATGCTTTGAATTTCCAACTCTCACTATATTATCAAAAAACGTTAAAAGCTAGTTTTGAACCAAACATATTTTCAAAATTCTCCAGAGGCTGTTACACACATTAGGATAAGAGAAACTTTATTGTTTAGATCATAGAGCGTAAAATCCTTTACAGCTCGATATCTCATTAACAAACCTGGATTAATCTGTGAAAGTTCGTCTCTGCTTGTTTTGTGCCTTTGAAGGCTTTCTAATTAGGTCATGTTGAATTGTTTTGATCTTTATATCTGAGATATAAGGTCTATATATTTGTGAGTGTTGTTGTGGTTTTCTAAATGTGTTGTTGGCTAGTAACGTAGGTAAAATCTCAGTGAAAATTTAATGTAATTGCTGAATTTTGCGTATAATGCTGAAGAGGTTTTGTGTTAGTAGCAATATCGTTTGGTAACTTGTTGCTTTGAGTCTAGGTGTAATTTCTCTTGAATGTGCGTTTCAAAAATATATACGGTTTAATTTTTTCCGACGGCTTAATTTTTTACAAATAAATTCGTTACATTTTTAGCCAATACACTCGAAAATTTAAACAAATTATATACGAAAAGTATCCTCAAGAATAAAAATCTTTTGTTTTATAATATGTTGTGATAAACTAGCGATTGATGAGAATAATCTTAACCCCTAATAACAGGATTTACAGGTACTCGATAGTTTGATGTGTCTTTTTTGATGGAATTGAATAATCAGTCCCCAACCCGCACTTGGTCAGCGTGGGGACGTATGGCTTTAACCCTCTCCTGAGAGGAGAGCCGAGCCCAGCAGTGGGACATTATGGGTTGTTGATTATGTTGAATAATCAAATCAATAGACACTATTCTACTGCAGGACGCAGGCCACTCCTTCGAAAGAAGGTTTGTGTTTACTCATTTTGTTTTATAGAATAGCGAGCAAAGGTGCAATCTCCTGATAGTAAGCGAATATCGCCACCCATGAACACCCGCAACACCAGAGGCGCCATAAGTGCGTTGCAGGCATTTGGGGATCGGGTGAGGGGTATGTGGTATGTGCCTCCGGTATCCGCACTTACTCCGGTTTTTTGCGAGGCCGTGGTGTCACTCCGGTCGAGCCGGCCCATTCGTGCCGAAGGGTGACTCTCCCTATAACTACACTGGTCACATAAGTCGGTATGGGGCTTGTTTAAAGCTTTCTTTTTGCAGTGATGTTCTCTGCGTAGTTTGGACCCATCGAACGAACATGGTGACACTTCATTTTCTTAATCGGTCATTACACAAAGTCCTCATCACTAGCACTCCGTGTGAAAACGGGTAACGTTCTCAAACCATGTCTCTCAACGGAAATAAATATCATGAATAGTTTCACTTAACGGAGAGAAACGAAGTAAATTCCCTCTATTTCTAACACATTTTGATTTAAGATCTCTGTCTAGAGTGTCTCTATGTAATGAGTTACATCGGTCCTAAAACTATAGTATCAGTGTCATCCATTACCGTCCTGTAAGTTTAATGATGTAACTTGACCATAGGGTCAGAGGGCCTTCGGGACCTCCGTCCCTCATTTGATCGCCATTGTTAAAACCCTTGACGTTTTGGCTTTTTTTCAGCCACGGCTCTTCTGAAATATTTTCTTTTAAATATGATACTTCCATAAAATGAAGTCGGTCTGAGTTATTTTCTTTGTTATTTTTCGTCAGTGTTTTAATAACTTTATCGTTTATTGTTAAATATTAACAATAAACGTTTATTTTACTGGGTAAATTACTCCGAAACCTCATTTCTAAAGAGAAACCTATGTGCAGTAATAGACAATTACAGGCTATTGATGCGTATGTGTCTTGTTTTTTTCATAATAGCTTTCGGCCGGGGCTTCGCTCGCATTTAGTATAAAGTATCCTATGGTACTTCTCATACTTGAAAGAATATGGGTACAAAGTTTCATGATGATCGGTTTAGTAGTTTTTGCGTGAATCTTTATAATATTAGTGTGAAGTTAATTCAGGATTACATATGATACAGGCAGGCAGGCAATTTTTTTATCATCATCATCATCAGCCTATCGCAGTCCACTGCTGGACATAGGCCTCTCCAATTTCACGCAACTTAGTTCGATCTGTGGCTTCTCGCATCTTGCTCCTGCCAGCCGTCTTGCGCAAATCATCGCTCCACCTGGCTTGTGGCCATCCTACACTACGTTTGCCGAGACGCGGTCTCCACTCAAGAACTCGTTTACCCCAATGGTTATCGGTTCTTCGTCAAATGTGGCCAGCCCACTGCCACTTCACCTTGCTAATCATAATTGCTTGCAATTTTTTTAAGTATAAATTAATTTATTAACCTGTTTAACGACCTAGACAGAAGTCGATAAAATGTGCTCTAATAACCTATTCTAAGCATTATTAGGCTTATAATGATGATATGTATAAATTTACCTAGTTGTGTCTATTTAAAATGTCTACTAAATAGATTTATTGTAGCGCAAATAACATGGATGATTTCCTTTTACGTATTGTCATCCTGATTTATTTATAGCACAATATAAACACAGCAGTTTATCATTGTATTGATACTTTTCACTACTAATATGTGAACCTTTGTGCACAAATTTAATGCTCATTGTGTAAAATAAGCCTGGGATATAATCCGGTTAAATACGGCCGTATCCATACCAGTTCAACCGGATTCGATCAGCGGATGGGTCCGCGTAGACTCCTATATATTCATAATAAACGATATGGAAGTATATTTCAAATATAAATAACGAACTAATGATTCTGAATTCGGTTTCTAGGACTACAATTCCTAAAAAAGTTAAATTATAAGTGCCAAATGGCATTTAAAGTAACCTTCTGCCTACAAAATAAAAGGAAACCGAAGAAAATGTTTATCCAAATATATTTTGGTTCATTTGCAAAGTAGAAGGCTCAATGAACAAAAACTTTTGTCAACTCAACAGATTTAAAAATAAAAGAATTATCAAAAAAAGCGTGGATTACAAAAACGTTAGCCGGCTCCAATGAATTCGAAAGTAAATTAATAATACATTATGCAAACTGAGTTTGTTTTAAAAACAAATTATCGTAAATAGAATTGCTTTCGTGATGTAAATTTTTAAAAGCTTTCAAATTGAGTAACAATGTTACCCGCAATTCATTTGCTTCAGAAATAAACCTTCTTTCAACTTATGCCACTTTACCAAGTCTCCAAGTCAGTTTTTACTATCTCTTCTTTCTGTTCCATCTATTTGGAAACTTTGCATCTATTTCTTTTTACCCTAAGGCCACTTCAAAATCTCTTTATGCAACGAGCTACGTTTATGAGCAGTGTCCTGCATAGTGTAACTTCAAACTAACTATACGTTTTAGACTTGCTAAGAAAAATGAAATGAATGAATTTTGAAAATTATAAATAATATTTGATAATGGAGTAGCAATTTGCTATGTATTTTGTTAACTCCAGGAATAAATAACAGTTGTGTAGAGATATACCTACCGAAAAATATTTTATATTTATAAACAACAACCCATAATGTCCCACTGCTGGGCTCGGGTCTCCTCTCAGGAGAGGGTTTATATTTATGAGTTTGACCATTATAGCTGACGTCGCTCTTAGTTTTATCATAATCACAGTTATCGTTAAAGGATAATTCTACCGTGTAATGAAATGATCGATTGGTATTGGTAGGTACTGACAATTTGGTCTTTTTAACAGCCTCCGTGCAAATAACAGCCAAGTTAGGAAGTTTGTCTGATAAAGGAAAGGGAAAATGGTCATTAAATTTACTGCCTCGGTGGCGCAGTGGTAGCGTACGCGACTGCTGTCCATGAGGTCTCGGGTTCGAATCCTGAGTCGGCCCAAATGTTTGTATGATCTGCAAATATTTGTTTCGGAGTTTGGGTGTTTTCTATGTATAATATGTATGTATTTACAAAAAAAGTATTCATGTATTCATATCAGGTATCTAGTACCCATAATACAAGCTCTGCTTAGTTTGGGACTAGATGGCGTTGTGTGTTAGATGTCCGAAATATTTATTATTATTATTTAAGAGGAATTACATTTGGATTAGGCAAAGTGGTAGTTGTTCACATGTATTGCCCTCTATTCCATAAAAAATATACTGACCACGATACTAGATATTTTGAAACAACACTAATTAATTCCTTGACGGTATTAACAATACGCTGATTTGTACAATAATTACATTCAGGAATAGAATAAATTACAACATTCTTTTAGCTGAATTAGGTAATGTTTTTACGTTGTAACTTTTATGCCTAGTAAAGTGCAGACCACTGCCACTTAAAGTTTCCTCATATATCGCTCTTATTGCGTCAGCTCTAGTTTAAAAAGTCGAATTGGATAGTTCCTACAGAAAATGCTCTTCAGCGAAAAAACGGAACTGGTTTGCGATTCCTGTTATTCTATTGTTACATCACAGGACTAAAGCAAGATACAAGTGTTATGCTTAGAATCTCTTTCTGCTAACGCCTCTATTAATTTCTTTTATATGGTTTTGACCATGTGACTTAATGTTCAGATGACGGTAATTCTTATTTTTGAAGTGAAAACTTCTTTAACCACGTTGATCACTTTTTGGTAGGAGAAAATCTTATGAGTTCGTAGCACCGCGTCACCGCGCAGCGACATGCTGACGTCACGAAACTTCTTTAGGCGCGTTCAGCACTTTTTGGTAGGGGAAAATCTAATGGGTTCGCGTCACCCACACGATGATTGATTATTTTAATTGAAACATGAAATTAATTATGTAACAAATAACATAAGTTTATAACTTTTTTATAACGTTTATACTACTAAGTTAATAATAAACTAAGTTTATAACGTTTTCCCTTCTATCGACAGTCTTTATGACTGCTATTTTTTTATTAGATTTCTTAAAAATCATTTGAACAATTTGTAATCTTTGTACAATGTCAACCTACCAAGGCACTAGCTAGGTCCCGGAAGACATTGTGAAGAAAGGTTGTATTCAGGGAAAATTATACTCAGTCGTTTCCATTCGATCGCAATTGGCGTGTGATACTGACCGCGGTTTTTTAACACTTTATTAGCACCACTTGTTTCTAATTATGGAAACAAACATGGAAAGTCAATTTCAAAGAACTGGTTATTGTTCCATACAAATGAATTTTATTTACCTACCTTTTAGTATGATAGTTTGGCACCTTGGAGCTCATCTGGGAAGTCAAGAGTTGAATACAATAGAAAGGGGTTATACGTGCTGAGCGCTAACCTAATGTTAAATGACTACACCCAAGTTAATTGCCAGAAATTGAATGCACGTTTTGCAGGGAAAGGGGGTATTGGTTATCTATTAACCTCATTTACATCATAAAATCAAATGAAAGACTGTTTATCTGTGGGAAGATTGTGTCATTGCATTCGAGCACTAATACCTCTGAGCCGCAGCATAGCTATGATACCTTGTTTACGTAAATTGTAAACAATTCGATACACATGTTTCGGATTATTTGCTATTGTTCCAATTTGAATGTACCAAGGTCAAAAGATGAAAAAATGATATAAAAAGGACCATTAGTTACTTCCTCTACTACTTAATGACGCTTTTTGTTGTTGCCTTTTTTGTTGTGTTTGCGAATATTGTCGGCCCTGACGTAATACTTGACATAGCTGTCTTTTTACTCTTTTATTTTTATACTATTATTCTAAAAACAAAAAATGTCAACAATATAAAAGATTTATGAAATTATGGGCAAAAGACAATTCTTTTATTTGTACTATAACCTAAGTTGGTATAATTAAGGACGTTTAAAATGTACTACACCTCGCCTTTAAAACAGTTGTGTTGTGTCAATGTAAACAAAAAGCAGAGAAGAGACTAGTAGTACGGGAGGTAGCGCTATAGTTGAGCAAGTCATTTTAAAAATCATAACAATTGTGACTTCCAAATACAGTGCATCACAAATATACTACAGCGCCATCTACCAAAGATACGTCGAACTATGGAGTAACGAAGGAAACAAAGAAACTACCAACCCTGCATCGCGCAATATAAGTTCTCGCGCCGATAAGCATATATACAACATCCCAACATCAACCGTTGGGCTGTGGCCCGCCAGGCATGATCACCTCGCCTGGTTGGAGGATCCTTCCTTTGCGTTGGAGGGACATGTGACCCGTTCCTCCACAGCTATAAGAATTTTTACACATGATAGCTCCGAACGCCAGCTGCACCAATAGCGGCAGAGCTAAAGGAGACGGCATGAAAAATTTATTACAAGGGGTTGCTTGAAGCAATTACCTCCGCTCATGGATATTTGTAATTTAAGAGTCCAGAGCAGATATAAAGTGAATTAAACAAATATCTATGATCACGAATATGCTACCGTCCTTTAGGTGCGAGAGTACACTCTTTTCTTGCAGATAATATTATCCCATCAACAGCGTTTAATAATCCAGTGCTGAACATATGCCTCTGTAAAGTAGTGATATGTTTTTTAGTAAATCAAGCTATTGCAATCTGGATAATTTCATGTAGAAGATTCTCATTCAATGTAATATGTATTACCTAATATGTAGTCAATCAGTTACTATAGCCACGCTGATATCAGCACGAACGGGCCGGCTCGACCGGGGCGATATTACCCTCGCACAGAAGATCGACGTAGGAACAGCGTTAGCGCTGTCGTATTTCGTTGGTGAGTGCTAAACCGGAGGCCCAATGATGCAGACGCATCACTTACCCGACGTAGTGTGGGTCACTGTGCTGCATTGTTGTATTGTCTGCACGAGCAATGAGTATGGGGACCATTGGAATCTCCTTAAGCTTTCCATCAGGCAGAGTAGAGTCATTTTTGCAGGGCCATAAAGAAAAACATGAAAAAAAAGACTACTTAATTTTCTTTCCAGAGCGAGCAAACGAGAGTCACCTAGATACCGATACGTAGATATTCTTTTACATCATGTACTAGTTGTTGGCCTTAATATAAATATAATTATTTTATATCGCCATGATTTTCAACAACAATCACTTTAGAACGCAACTTTAATGTAGCCTAGGAAACTCCCACAGTGTTGTAATTTAAACAGCTCACTTGCACAATATCGTTGTTACCCAGTTTGATGAACTGCTACGAACGTATCAACTTAACAGGTATACGTCAGCTTGATGTGCAGCGCTCATTTCCTTCGAACTTGCTGAAGGTAACTAGTTTTGTTCACTCTGCTGTTTGTTACACCATTTTCTACCTACTATTGTTCTTGAACCTTACCCATTTTTTGTAGTTGCGAGTTGATTTTAACTATTATAAACGGTCTATAGCGGTTAGTTCTTAGAACACCATGTGAGTAGTATCGATGGAACAAACAAATATAAAACGAAATCACTTAAAATCATTTAATTTCCACAAATCGAATCTTTAATTTGTCGATAGTAGTCGATACTAATATACAAACGACTCTATCCCGTCAGGATTGAGCAAAGATTATAGACTTCCGTTTAATGCGATCTTGAAATTCAGTTCGCGCCTTGCCGCGTTCATTAATTAAGTCTTTTACTCACTCTCACCCGCTGGTTAGAGATAATGCCAATCTAATCACTACTAAGTCTATTAGGGCATTTCATTGAAGGAATAAATGATTATTTGGAGCTTCTGGTCCTTGGTGACTCAAGAGTGAGGAATATACAGTGATGCCACTAAATTTAGAAAATAAACAAGCCTATTGGTAACGCCACCTGTCCATGGAGATAGAAACTCTTGCCCGATGTGGCGATAAAGCAGAAAATGAAAAAGTACGTAATACTACGCGCCAATCTCTCCTATTTATGTTGAGATTGTATTTCAAATCCGAACTGAATATCTACTCGAGCTATATTGGTTGTATTTGGTTGTATTATTGAATACTCGATCCAATCTTGATCTCAGTAATAAAAGGGATGTCGAACACAGGGGATGTTCGGCGTCCAGGGAAAATATGACAATCGCACGTAACATTGTCATACTTTGGATATAAAAATTTTTTGTGCGATTGTGTGTGATTGCGATGTTCCGGCTATGCTTTTGAGCAAAACGGCTTAATGTTTTACAGACTCGCAAATAGTAATCACTCATCGCTATTTCAAACTATCTTTACATTACACACATAAATACAGTAGATACATATACTTACGTCTTTCTACTTGAAGCATCAAATGAAATCACTTCAATGTGTTTTCTAACTACGTGTATAGTTATGAATAAATTAGGCACAGACAGAACACAATATTTGTTTTGGGTAAAAATCAAAGGCACGACCTTTTTCAGAGTCCATTAACCACAAAACCCACAACAGGCCTGCTCGGCCTCCATTACAAGACAAAACATTGCAGTTATAATCCCCATGTATATTGCTCCGTAGTGAGAACTGAAGTATATTTGTATTTATGTAATCATCGACCCTAGTGGTTCCTTTTAATTTATGTAATATTTATATATAATGTTTTTTTCCTATAAACTATTAATGCCTACACCAGGTAATGAGTATGTTGATATTTTTAAACATAAACCCACAAAAAAGTTTTATATTGGATGTAGCGTGTTATGTATCACAATTGTATTTAAATATGTAAATGTAACTGTGCAAGTGCATGGCACTGTACATACGCATGTATCTAATGCATGGTTGTGATGTGTACAGTGTTGTGTACAAGCATATTGCATATAGGGG
Source organism: Hyphantria cunea (assembly GCA_003709505.1). Taxonomy (NCBI): domain Eukaryota; kingdom Metazoa; phylum Arthropoda; class Insecta; order Lepidoptera; family Erebidae; genus Hyphantria; species Hyphantria cunea. Next base: position 1,841,330 of record PKRV01001635.1, on the reverse strand, counting down.
CTCAACTGAGTCCACATACAAACTGTTTAAAACAGTTTTGTGGACCTATGTTTTTAGATTTAGATTTAACTATTGTGAACAATAAATTTTATATACTAAAAAGGTACTTCCATATACCATCCACGACTTTCTTTCCATCCCATGGTTGTCTGTAAGAGATTGCCTTCGGGCGATGAGGCCGCCAATTGTACCTCATAGCATTTAGTTACCTTTGTAAGTAATCTGGTGTACAATAAAGTGATTGTTATTATTATCTACAATTTTTAACAAGCAACAAAAGCCAGTGCTTTATAGGTTTATTTCTTGTCTGTATCCAATTTCCAGTGGTACATCATTTTAAATTTAATATTAAATTATGTCGCTGGTTTATACTTTGCTTTTTGAAGACTTGACATTCAGCCAGGATACAACTTTTAATAAGGAGAATCTCTTGAGATTGGAAAGTTAACAAGGCGACTAGATTCTTAGCATTGTATGAGACGTTAGTATAGGTCTTACTTTTGGAATTGAGTTTTTAAACAAGCTTTGATTTAACTTACGTACACAATGTATGTATGTGTGTACAGCACGAATCTTGAAAGCCTCTTGAAAAATTAGAACCTCTTCCCCGTGTCCGATTGTGTATATATATAATTTTAGTGAATGTTTGATAATATGGTACCATGTTGTTCTGATGATGGAGACTCCGGGCAGCCCTAGTAATATAAATAGTAGAATATACATTCACCGATTTGTTCTGTTTCGGTAAGTACTTCGATGCTACATAATATTCAAAGTCTATAAGAGCTCATTTTAAAAAAAAAACAAACCTTTTTTTGAACCTTAGTTTGTTTTTCCGTTTTTAATATAGTAAAATATTAATATAGTTTATTTTCCCTCAGGATCTGCTAAATTACGAGTAGTCTAAAGATATTCTGTTGTGTACAATATTTTTCAATCTTCATCGCCGGTGATTGCGATATGATCAAAAGATTCCTCGTAAAAGTTCTTTACTGGAACCTTTTAGGAAACGAAAATTTGTAGTAGCACCACTGTATCGAACTCGGGTGCTATGTACAAAAATGCTGTTTTCTTAAGGGATATTTTGATGCCGAAATAACGATAATCAAGATAGGTTTATTTGTTCTTTCTCTCTGTAGTAAGTGTTCTGAAAATATCTACATATCTTTGTATATTCTGCGGAGATAAAGAAAAGAGTATATGTTTCAGTATTTATTTATTTATTTATCCTTATTGTATATACATAGTACGAAATGGTACAACAGGAACAATCATACAATATGTATAACAATTGGCGGTCTTATCGCTCTCGGCGATTTCTTCCAGACAATCATAACACGGATATGTGTGTTTCAAAAAGTTTATTACAATATTTATTGCATTAAATTTGTATCAAGTAACTTATTATAATTGACACGATTATCTCGGTGTTTTTATATTCTCTCTTCGTATTCCTCACTAAATAACTTTGAGTGTAAGTAATACTTGTCGTAGAGAGCCTCAAGAGAGGCTTATGTGATCTTTGCCCAGTATTAGACGTTTTTCGGCTGAGATAATGATGATATGATGATGACATTATAGATAATATAGTCGACTAGCTTTTGCCCGTGGATTCGCTCACGCAGAAGTACATATTTTCATCCCCTATTTTACCTTCCCAGTCGTGACATTTTCAAAATCCCTGTCTGACTTACGTTATTGAAAAGAAACTGCGTGTAAAATTTTGCGATTGAGCGGTTTGGGCTGTGCGTTGATCTATGGGTATCTTAGTCTGTCGAGCTCGAGCCAATCCTCCATAACGGGTCTTACCGCCTACACCTAAGACAAATCAGTTACTTTTTATCATCTATTAAAACAGTAATTTTGTGTATGTACTAATGTAAATAATTAATTATAATAACTTATTTACTAAATACAAACTTTTGACGTCACTCTTTTAGACCGAGTTAAGCAGTATATTTCAATATTTATTGGATTAAAATTTGTAGTAGAAATGAAAAGCTGTAATAATTTTACGCTCCGAGATGTTTTGTAATATTATTTTAGTTATAAGAAAGGAAATTTTAGTGTCACAAATGTAGGCTATATAACTTTAATAAGAGAGAAAGACCGATAGAAATAAAATACTGTGATTTTTTGTTTTAATACAGTCTTCTGCTTTGTTTGTATTTCATGTCTTTCGTATAAATCAATATATATATATATATATATATATGTATGTTTTATGGCGCCATCAAACATATTTAATATATCCCCATAATTTTATATTCAAGTCACAAACGTAAGAATACAATTTGTGCACAACCAATACTCTTTGTGTAAATATTATATAGACTCTTTTGTATTTGAACATTGTGTTATGAACTCTTTTTGTAATACGATACAATTCAAAATTCTTTGGTTACACAATAATCGGGATCTTTTTAAGCCACAAATTAAGCAGAAGGTATATTATATTATTGTAGAGCCTCAACTACTCTTTGTAGACAAAGAAAAATTAGTGAACATCATTATATTAGCATATCATGAATGATACTAATAATACTAATGCACTCATCCTTACACTTTAGAACGGAGGGACAACCCAAAGTACGGCAGTTTAGATGTTGTTTACCATCATATAACAAGTCTGTTAGTTTGCAACGTATAAAATAAAATATAAATTTAGTACCGCGAGAGTTCATTGGTCAAATGATCTTGCCTGCTCCCATTTTTTTTTGTGCGGAATTCCCCCCTGGATACCACCGACTGGTGGCATGTTGGACTCGAACCGGCTAAATCCGCACGCCGCTTCGGGTACTAGGAGCCGAGGATCCAGGAGCATCCTCAAAAGGAAATCCTTGGAATCTAGTATGCTCCGCTGGTGTCTTGGTATACACTTACGTCCTTTTTCACAAACGAAAAAAAATCAAAATATCAAATGCATATCGATGCTGGATAAACTATCCGAGATATGTAAGTGTATAATAAGTTTTATATACCATTTTATATTCGCTCTGCTTTTAAAATGTCGCTAAAGAAACATTCAAGTGCTACAAGTAGACTTTTCTTTGTGTACAAATTTTTGCAATGAGTTGGAACAAATCTCGAGGAATGAATATGACATTCTAGCTCTTTTGCCATTTCTATGCATCCCCAGATATTTCAAACGTCAACAGTTCGGTTCTTCCAATCAAGGTTTGCGGTATTCCTTCGCTTAGTTCCTTCAACTTATCTCAATGTATTTTCTAACCCAGTCCCGCTTGAAATAGTTACAGAGAAAAAATCGAAACCCTTTGTAAGGTTACAAACTAAGCCGATCCCAAAAAAGGAAAGAAAAACTATAAACCGCCTGCGTAAACATAACGGCGGAACAAACAAACATTCATATTACTTTTGGCTTCGCCGTAGTCGGGTAATTATAACATGCATTCATAACAATTTATGAAATATCAGGCATAGATCACACTCCTCTGGAGACTTAAGTATACTTCCTGCAAAACCGTCAAAGAATCATTTGTGCTAAGTGAAATGTATGTTAGTAAACAAACATTTAAAATTTAAAAAATCCCCTACCCAAGCACTTTATCGAATAATCATGCACCAAAAATGTCTTACACCACCACCACCGCTAAGAAACTGGCTTTCAAATGAAAAAAAAACAGCATCGAAATCGGTCCATCTCTTTAAGAGCTACAATGACACACAGACACCACCACCACAGACAGATACTCAAACACAGGCAGAATACACACATGAACTTACTTTTAAACTTATAACACCGCTATTTTTGCGTTAGGAGTTAAAAAGGGATTGTCGTTATATTACCTAGTTGGGAATATCAAAGTTTATAATTGCTGTTTCATGGCTATTCATCCTAATTTAGGTATTGTTTTGAAAGTAATACCTCTGTATTATTAAGTTCTATGTAACGAAAAGTTAATGTATGATATGTATATATATGATATAATTTGATATTATATATATTAGTTTTTATATTTATAATTTTTATATTGTAATATCATATATACAATATTCAAATTTTCCATATTGTTTATATGTCATCTGCAAATTAGGACATCATCTACACACACAACGCCATCTAGTCCCAAGCCAAGCAGAGTTTGTGTTATGGGTATTAGATATCTGATGTAAATACTAACATACTTTTTTTTGTTAATAAATACAAATATGTAGAAAACACCCAAACTCCGAATCAAATATTTGCAGATCCTCCAAACAGTTGGTCCGACCCGGGTATCGAACCCGAGACATCAAGCACAGCCGTCGCATACGCTAATAACTCTAAATTCTAGTTTGCATTTATTTACTACTTGCTCTCATATTATTTTCGTTTCCTATCATATTATAGTGAGAGGCCATAAGAATGAGAGAAGCGTTACATGTCTTGACATAATTTATGGGTTTAGTCTAAGTAGTTATAATTTCCATGAGTATAAATAAATAGTATTAAGATTCTTTTTCTTGATACTATTTATTAAAACACAAAAGCAAAACGAGTAAAATATCTCAGTCCGAACAAAATATTAACCCAGTCGCGAAGTAAACCAAAACAATTACATTTTACAAGCATAGCTAAATAAAAGTTTGAAACAATTTTTAATATTCTAATTCCTCTTTCAAACAAAGATTTAAGTCATAAAACGGAGAGAGTTTGAGCTCTGGAATAATAAAACAAAACATTTCATATTTGGTTATGTGCAAACATCGTTTCTGAGTGAGGATTATTGCTAGCGAAAGCCTTCACTGAACCTCCAACGGGATGTTCGTCGTAATTGTTCTGTCTAAAGCGGATTTTGAACAAGCTTATGAATACAACGCTGATGTGACTACTAATATATTTACATGTTACAAAAGATAATGACTCTATGTTTGGGTAACCTCTATCTCCCAGAATCTTGGCTCAGAAATTTTATTGAAAAATATTAAATACTAGACAGAGTCTTCTTTGAACGAATATTTTGAAAGCATAACAGTAATCCAGTATCATTAATATCTATTAATTATTTTCACGGGAATTAACGCGATCAATTCATCAACAACCCATAACGTCCCACTGCTGGGCTCGGGTCTCCTCTCAGGAGAGGGTTAAGGCCATACGTCCCCACGCTGGCCAAGTGCGGGTTGGGGACTGGCAAGACAACGTTGTGGCTACGTAATCTTACCGCCGGATGTTTTCAAGCCGCCCAAAGGCCTCCAACTAAGCTTCACGACTGTTATCCTATGATAACAACCGGGACCGACTGCTTAACGTGACCTCCGAATCACGGAGACGCTCATGATAACATGCCACTAGTGGTCACCCATCCAAGTACTGACCGCGCCGTCGTTGCTTACCCTCGGTGATTGTTTCTAAACACCGAGTGCAACTGGGCTATGAGCGCCTCAAACGCGATCCATTATTCAAAGGTATTACATACCTCTGATTTGCCTGACGTTTAGACCACGTAGCGCTGGCCGTGGTCACAGGCTGACTGGCTCAGCGGCGCACACCTTCCGTCGTCAAATCCGCGAAGTAGAAGGTTCTTAAAAGTTAGTATAATAAATAAAAAAGGACAGAAGGCACATATTCAGAGACGTCTCAGTGCTCAATAGGTTTAACACCGGTAGCGATCACCGACTAGTCCGAGGTTCTCTGAATATCAACTTCAAGGCTGAACGTGTCCGCATGATGAAGTCCAGGCTCCGACCAACTCTGCTCCAAGTCGAGATGGGATCTGAAAAATTCCAGTCAAATCTGGAAAACCGATTTGTTGCCATGGAAACCACAAGAGACGTAAACCAGAACCTTGAAAATGTGGTTCGAATCCTCAGGAGTGAAGGTACGAGATTTTGTCAAATGCAGCGTACAGACACGAAGTCGAAGCTTTCAGAGAGGACACTAGGGTTAATGAAGGAAAGACGTGAGAACCCGCCAGTCACTTCATCGGCAAAACGGACTCTAAACCGAGAGATTAGTAAGCGTGTACGACACGACCTCCGATGCTCCAACACTCTTTTGATTGAAAGAGCAATCGAGCAGAATCGGGGGTCAAAAGTGTTTGTGAAATCTCTTGGAAGAAGCCATTTGACGAAGCTGACCACAGTAAGCGGAGAAGTCGTTGCTTCCAAGCTGGCTGTCCTTTCGGAAGTAGAAAGCTTCTATGGCGATTTGTACGCTTCGCATGCATCTCGACCTGATCCCGAAAATGAGGACCCTCGAGCCAAATTAACACGCCACTTCACCGAAGATCTGCCAGAAGTCAGCATTGACGAAATCGAGATGGCTCTTAGACAGCTGAAAAATGGAAAAGCCCCTGGAGAGGATGGCGTTACTACAGAGCTGTTAAAGGCTGGAGGTAAACCCGTATTAAAGGCGCTCCAAAAGCTTTTCAACGCTGTCCTGTTCGAAGGGAGGACTCCAGAGGCGTGGAGTAGGAGTGTGGTCGTCCTGTTCTTCAAAAAGGGAAATAAAACCATGTTGAGGAACTATCGGCCCATTTCCCTCTTGAGCCACGTCTATAAGCTGTTTTCAAGAGTCATCACGAACCGTCTTGCGCGAAGACTCGACGAATACCAGCCACCGGAGCAGGCTGGGTTTCGGAGCGGATATGGCACCATAGACCACATCCACACAGTGCGGCAGATAATACAGAAGACCGAAGAGTATAATCAGCCCCTGTGTCTAGCATTTGTGGACTATGAAAAGGCCTTTGACTCGATTGAGATCTGGTCTGTTCTGGAGTCCCTGCAGCGTTGCCAAGTAGATTGGCGGTACGTCCGAGTGTTGAGATGTCTCTACAAAGCCGCTACTATGTCCGTCCAAGTACAGGATCAGCATACAAGACCCATACCATTGCATCGAGGAGTGAGGCAAGGGGACGTTATATCCCCGAAATTATTCACTAATGCAATGGAGGACCTGTTTAAGACGCTGCACTGGAAAAGGCGCGGTATCAACATCAATGGCGAATACATCTCTCACTTGCGATTTGCAGATGACATCGTCATCATGGCAGAGACGTTGCAGGACCTACAACAGATGCTGAACGACCTGGCTGACTCGTCTGTGCGCATCGGCCTACGGATGAACTTCGACAAGACCAAGGTCATGTTCAATGAACATGTACTACCGGAACCGGTTGCGGTACACGGTGCCGTTCTCGAAGTTGTTCAAAAATATGTATACCTCGGGCAGGCTTTGCAGTTAGGTAGAAACAGCTTTGAGGACGAGGTGAACAGAAGAATCCAGCTGGGTTGGGCAGCGTTTGGGAAACTTCGTCGGGTCTTCTCATCATCGATCCCACAGTGCCTAAAGACGAAAGTCTTCAATGCGTGCGTCCTACCCGTAATGACTTACGGAGCCGAAACGTGGACACTTACGGTTCGACTGGTCCATAAGTTTAAAGTCGCTCAGCGTGCAATGGAGAGGTATATGCTCGGCGTTTCTCTAAGGGATCGCATTAGAAACGAGGTGATCCGACAAAGAACCAGGGTCATCGACGTAGCCCACAGGATTAGCAAGCTGAAGTGGCAGTGGGCTGGCCACATTTGCCGAAGAACCGATAACCGTTGGGGTAAACGAGTTCTTGAGTGGAGACCGCGTCTCGGCAAACGTAGTGTAGGACGTCCACAAGCCAGGTGGAGCGATGATTTGCGCAAGACGGCTGGCAGGAGCTGGATGCGAGAAGCCATAGATCGAACTAAGTGGCGTGAAATTGGAGAGGCCTATGTCCAGCAGTGGACTGCGATAGGCTGATGATGAGTATAATAAATATCTGTCTGAATATTTTAATATCCGAATTTGAAATTGCACATAGTTAAAATGCCAATCTTATTTGGCAGAATTGCCTTGGGTAAAGTTAGAATTCAAGGTTAAAAAAAAGTAGATATCAGTCTGTTATTTTCTGTGTAAGTAACTTAATAAACATGTCATATGCAGAAATTTCAAATAAAAATAAAATATATATTTCGGACATCTTACACACAACGCCATCTAGTCCCAAATTAAGCAGAGCTTGTAATATGGGTACTAGACAACTGATTTTCATACATATATACCTTTTTCTTGTAAATACATACATATTATACATAGAGAACACCCAAACTCCGAAACAAAGATTTACAGATCATACAACAAACAGTTGGTCCGACTCAGGAATCGAACCCGAGACTTCAGCACAGCAGTCGCATACACCACCGAAGCAGTTTTAAACGCATACGATAAAAAAATATTGTCTAAAGTCTATCTTAATCGTTAAATACATAAAAAACGCAGTAGTCTTCACAGTTCTTTATCTTTATTGCATGACTATACAATTTTACATTAAACTGCAGTGCTCCACCGACATAACGAATTCAATTTTATCTTTGTCAAAGGATACAGATATTAAAATTTTCTTTTCTGATTCAAATAAAAAACCATTGTCAAAGATTAACTTGACACTTTTTATAGAAAGAGCAGTGAAATTTTTTCTCTTAAAGTAGTTTAAAAACATTATACATTACTTGAGTCCAGGGCCATGCTAGTCTAAAAAAAGTAGCCTGATCAAACAGACAGGTAGACAGGCTAAAATAGCGTATGCATTTAGTAAAAATTACAAATGTTATTGTTATTTTCGTATTACAAACATATACTCTAATTTTATTTATTTGTATAGATATTATCATGCAAAAACGGGTCTGGATCTTAAACTAAAAAATATTTGCCATCCGTAATGTAATTATTTGTGAATGGCAAGATGCTCTTTAAAGTAAAAGGATTTATTTAGCGATACTCGATTTAAATCGACTGCCACCAATATTTACTGTATGTGTAACAATCTTACTTAGGTGTTTAAGAAGTCTCATGAATATTAAATCTCGATTGTGATACGATGCATGTTTTTAGAAAAACTTCATACACATATCTATATCGCCTAAAATTGGTAGAAAATACAAATGGCATAAGTCGGCCACATGCAATGTATTCGCAAGAAGTATAGATACATGAACAAGTATGTATCTCATTACTTACTGTAATGACTTGACAGCACGTGTCTAAAAAAATATTAAACATTCAAAATATTTTGAAGGGGTACATAAATAGCCTAAAGTAATATATTTCTATAATTTTAACATCTTTTTAATAACAGTGAAACTAATAATTGAATACAATCTTTCTCATCATCATGTTCCTAGCCTTGATTATTCCTAAGATTATTAGGGGTCGGCTACTAGTTCAACCGGTTTTACCTGGATACCAGTTTTTCCACGGAGCGATTGGCATCGGACCTCCGCAACCCTGAGGCTGAATTGAATTCGAAGATAAAACAAGTTGTCAATATATTTAAGGGCACTAACTTCCCAACAACGATTGCCATAGGTCATGACATGATATGTTCATGACAATCTGGACCGTCGTGCTATCCGAAGCACGGGTGGGAAATACCCCCATACATCTACCATACTCCTTTCTTGTAAGAAAAACTCTACAGCAGTCTGATCCGGAAATCGAACCCGAGACCTCTTGATCTGCAGTCGCTTACACCAATCACTGGACAGTCTTATCGAATACAATATTTCCGCATTTAAGAATAAAAAAAGCGTTCCATAAAAACATTCCCTGAATAAATATAAGTATATTTAAGTAGTACTTTAGTGTATTTGATTCCATTTTGAATATTACTAGCTTAAGCTGATTTTATTTGCTTTTAGAAAGTAGAATAGGCATATGAATAAAGAAAATGCTAAGTATCACTGTTCACAGAACCGTCCGCTGTGCTCGTCGAGTGTAAATTTCGCTAAAAAAAAAAAAAAATACTGTCCATCTTCAGTTTCACAACTTCCACGTTCTCGTCTTAAATATCTTTTGTTCAAATTAAAAAAGAACTCGGCATAAGTTTCCGTTCGTGTCTGTTGCGAAGTTTCATGGAAATTAATCGAGATTCAGAACTTTTGGTTCATACTTGAAAGAATTAACGATCCTTAAAACAAGAGCGCGTTCGTTACTGACTGAAACTTTAAGTAATCAGTTATCGAACGTGATTCTTTGCTTGCTATGCTTTTTCCTGCAATTTTTGGTTTTAATATTTGACCATAACTTTATTAATCTATTTATTTATTTGATTATCGTCACCAGCACTTTCACTTCTAGTGTCCTATATAATAACTCATATATTGACATCCATCACCCGTCTGCTTCTTCTCCGTCTCAACCGATCCGTCGAGATCCTATACTACTGGTTGATTTCCATCAAATTTTATCAATAAACAGTTTTGTGAAAATCCATGGACCGTTTACTCTCTTGACGTTTTGCTTGAATAGTACGCTATTTTCTCATTTCGATATCATTAGACACTTTCATTCGTAATTTTACTATATTGTTTTACAACCTTTTGTTGAACTTCGACATTACAACTATTACTTCTATGAAATTTCCCTTATCCTTTAATAACACATCATGTCCTTACCTTCAAAACCTTCAAGAAAAGAGCGTACTCCTTTTTAAAAGACCGGCTACGCACTTGTGACGCCATGGACGGCAGTAAACGCTTACCATTAGGCGATAAGTCTTCTCGTTTGCCACCTATACCATAAAAAAATACCACAATAACCTTATCACTCTGTTAAGCAAATTTTCAATATCTGTTATTTAATCATTCGGAATAGACCATCTTACCAACAATCCAAACATTGTAATATGTTTAATCTGTTCTAGCTGTTTGTTTGATATCGTGATACTGTGCCAACATGTATGTGACATCGCGGTATGTGACGGTAAACTTATCTAGAGGACGCGGGCACAATCTATGTGATGTTTGCAGAGGTTTAAGTTACAGAAAGTGAGCGGGTTTTCATGGTGCGGGTTTTATTAAATAAATGTGGGTGTCAAATGAATAGTTGCACTTTACTAGTCTTTAATTATTTTCGTTAATGTAGCATGTGCACTACACAAGCAGCTGCTATTGCTTCTTTCGCTAAGAATAGGACTATACGTGCTACTTTCTGAATTTGAAGGTCCAAGGGCCTCAGAAGCAGTCGTGAAACTGATTTCTGTTTAAGTTGTAATCAAAGGCGACTGGTATTCACAAATATTTCTTTGCTTTCCAGTAACAATAGTGATAAATACAATGTGAAAGGTAAGATCCAAAGAGATACCAGCCCCATTGAGCTAATAATAACGCGAAGTATTCGTGAAGTATTTTAATTTCATACCACAAGAAATATACAGCCCTTTTCAAAATAAATTAAATTTAAACGCAAGGAACACAGACATATATTATGGTGTTCTTTTATAGCAATAGACAGGACTTTCAGTAGTCAGTTTCGCGTCCGACACGTCTTTCGATGTTTCTCTCAGTTACGAAAGTACCCAGGAGCATGAGTTGAAGACATTTTTATGATTATCGCTTAAGAGGCAGCAAACTAAACAATGAATTTTAAAATTGCAAAAACAGCTGCAGAATTAAGATTTTCTCGGTATTTTTAACAAACACATTTATTTAACTACCTATAAAAAATACAATAAATTTAAATTCTTAAAATGATTTTACAACAAAGCAGTAACCATAACTCTTGACTTTCACATAAACACGACACGAGAATTCGTCGTGTTTTTTTTTCAAAGTTTGTTCTTCATAATTAAATCTTTATAATGGTTTCATATAGTGATATATAATGTTTTTATTGCAAATAATATTTATGATAGCTACTAATGTCTTTTTTATTTTATTTCTTGTACGTTACGTTACGCCTTCTGTAAAGAAATATAACGAATTATATTTTATAGTTTTTGAAGGGTGGAAAGTCTTAAAAGTTGCCTCATAGTGGAAGAAAAACGGGACATTTTTCGGTATAATATCATATCCAAAGAAAATACTACTTTTATTTGTGATATATTTCCAGAAGACGACTTCTTTGGAAATCATATTCCTATTTCTATGTATGATAAGTGGGTAATTATAAAAAAGAAATTGCACTAATTATAGCAAATAAATACTACTACTACTATAATACATATCGGTGTGTATAGACGGCACTGAAAAAATGCAACTTTGATTTAATGATGAAATGGGAATATAGCATTTATTATGTTATTATATATTTATTTATAATTATTATTACCCGACTGCGAAAGATGTAAGTAAGTATGTATATAGGTATATTTCTTTGGCACGTGTGTGTCAATAGATTCATCTTAGTCGTGAGAGTGACACTGGGTACATCAAAATAAAAAAGAAAATATAAAGAATTTTGGCGCCAAAAAGTGAACTAAAAAAACGATTTTAAAGTACATCGAGTGTGGCATCAAAATGAAGAATGGTGATTACGAATATATTTATAACTTATTTGTTTTATTAAAAAAGAACTGAATTGAATAAAGATGACAGATATTTACGCAGGCGGGTTTATTTTTTAATAATTTAATTTGTAAAATATTATAGAATATATTTTATTTTAACATATTTTCATAAGTTCTTTAGGGATATCTGTTCTCGAGAAACCAATACTTAATAATCTACAAAAGCTGAGTGCTATGTATGACTAGCTTCTTTCCACAAAGAGCTTAATACTATTGCGATTCCTGTTCCTACCAGGGACTGAATAATCTCAAAGTGGATCCGTATAGTATGTATGTATGCTAATTTTCACAAAACCAACGTCTATCTATAGAATAGCTTTAGTCTAACAATATAAATAGTTAATATTTAAGACTTGTACCAAACATTGACATCTTTATATCATTGTTCCACAGTCGTCCGTCTACACAAAGGGTGTCTCTCCACCATTAGTTTTGTTAATGCAGCCGGCTATTGTGTACGCTTGTATGTCATCTTGTTTCTAAGATAACGTGTGAAAAAAGACGAGGTTTGTGCATTGACTTGTATGTTCTGTGCTGTGTGCTGTTTTTATATTTTGCTTCGTTTTTGTATGTTGGTCATGTTACTGTTTTTTCGTAATTCAGACCGCAAAGCGTTGGTTACGGACGAGTTCAACGTTGCCTACGTGCACACGACTCGATTAAAGCACAATTTATTGTGCTTGAATTAAGTCCTGTGCACATTTGAGAAGTTCTCCAGAAAATAATAATGTTTGCGATTTAATAAAGCATACTAAAAATCATCATCATCAACCAACCGTAGTGCACAGCTTGAGCCTTTCTAATTGCACGCCACTTGGTTCGATCCTCGAGTACTCGCATCCAGCTCATGCCAGCCGTCTTTCGCAAATCATCACTCCATCTTACCCGTGGACGTCCCATATTACATTTGGCGAGCCGTGGTTTCCATTCGAGAACCCTTTTACCCTAACGGTTATCATCGGTCCTGAGGCAAAAGTGGGCAGGCAGTAATATTTGCGATATGTAAAAAATTACTATACAACTGTACACGTCCAATATACCCATATATATTTGATCTGTAAAATGTGTGTTCAATCTTTATTATCCCATATAATAAAATTAATTGGTTTAAAGTCGACCACCATGCAATTTATGATATTAGTATAAAAATATAGCACTTAAAAATATATACACTTAAGAATAGCTATTGTGGTAACAACGTAGACGATACCAAAAATTGTAAAATATTATGTGTTAGTTGAAAAGATTTCTAGAAATATTGTAAAAAACAATAGTGTCCACATGCTCGACAATGTATTTTAGTGCGAGAGGACTAAGCTCTCCGTCTTTTTACGTTCAAATTGTAAAAAAAGTGAAGTAAAATTTTGTTGTACGTATTACGTTGAATGTGCTTTTATATTTTATGAAATATTCTTGTACATTGTCATGCTTGTTTTGTATTACAAAGACGTACAGCATAATATTATTGTTAGGGATGACTTACTGTGGAATACATTTACCGTGTAAAAGATGATTTGAGGTTTTATTGTGTTAAGTTATATTCCTGTAATGGAATTATTCGTACTCAAGACTCCTTTTAAATTTTTAGAAAGTATTTTAAGCGTGCACAATTTGGGGATAGTGAAAACGGCTCAGTACAATTTATCATGATCAGTGACGTTAGTAGCAGCTTTTTCAAAAACAGAAGAAAAAATGGTTATACGTGTATGACAATATTTGAAATGTACCATTGACATCAATAATCTATATTAATAATTTCGTCAAGGAGTACGATAGAATCGAAAGAAACCTTAACTGAATTATAAAACATAAAAAATAAAGATTTTGTTAAATTCTAATGGTATTGACTAACATACCGCAGTCGCCATATTAGCCAATATAATCATCGAACCGTCACTGACACCCTATGACATCTTGAGTAGTCAATACAAACGAACTTGATCGAAACCTTACGCGAAGAATAAAACAAAAAAAATAAGGATTTCGTGTCGACGACATGTATATCCGCAAAATTCGGATGGTCGAGTATTTTTTATAAAAAGAATATATATTTTGCAGTCGTTTCACAAATGCATTGTTTTGGAAACTTATTTTATAGGTTATTGGTACTCTGTGTTATGTGTTCTTTCTTAAAACCTGAGATTGGCCGATTGCAATAACAAAACCATAGAAAAAAGAATAATGGTCATAACTTTAAAAGTTGAAGTTCTTTTCGTAAGAAAAATTATAATGTACATTTTTCAGTTTTCATTTAATATTGCATAGTGACTTCTTGTGTGTGTAATAAAAACTAAATTCGACATGTTGTGTACTCCTAGTACACAACATGTCGAATTTAGTTTATTATTATTAAAAGTAGTAAGCATTTTACTTACGTATCTACCAAAAAAAAACAGTGCTTAAAACAGAGAGGTTTAGAGAAAATAAAAGTTTAATGTTTTGTTAATTTATGTTAGTTAATTTTGAAAGTTGATTTAAAATTATGCGAATGTAATAAATAAAATGAAAATACGATGCTATACGAATATATGCCTTGCTGTGCCTTGAAAATTCCTTAAGACCACAGAAATATCTGCCTCGATGGTGCAGCGGTAGCATATTCGACTGCTATTCTTGAGGTCTCGGGTTCGATTACCGGGTTGGATCAAATGTTTTTATCAGCTGCAAATGTTTGTTTCGGAATTTCGGAATTTGGGTGTTTTCTATGTATAATATGTATATATTTACAAAAAAAGTATGTATATGTATTATACCAGTTGTCTAGTACCCATAGTACAAGCTCTGCTTAGTTTGGGACTAGATGGCGTTGTGTGTTAGATGTCCGGAGTATTTAATTTTTAATTTATCTACTTACATTTTATGACTACATGTGTATTATGAGTTACATTTCACCAGAGCGAAGCCGGGTTCCCATCTAGTGTCGTTGGGCCAAACTGTATTATTTTCTTATATATGCATTATAATAAACTAACCGACTCGCATAACTCCGCTTGCATCAACGACAAGGCATAAATCTTCATGCTCTCCTGTTCAGCTCTTATTTCTTGTAGCATCTGTTAGTTTTATTCTGTAAAATGGCTATCTAACATTAAAAGAATGTTACTATTCATACCAGTAGTTCCAAAGATTAGCAACAAACAAACAATCTCTTAAGTTTTACAATACGAGTAAAAATTAAAAGTGAATTGGCGTTTTAATTTAGAGACTAGGCCTATATCATGTTATTTTAAGTATTGATCTGGAAAATCTAAAGCGGGAAAAACATCGTGCGCAGTGAATTTCATAAAAGCTTTAAAGCTAAATTATACTCACGATGAACTCATAAAGTAATGAATGCACATGTTCATTGGATCTGGATGATTGTTAAGGACCATAACGTATTTCAGAATATGTCTTTATAGGTTTGTCATACGAAATTAGATTACAAAATTGAAGTCCATTCTTAACTAAGTATAGACTTCAATTTTACAAGAACTTTAAACTTAAAGTTCTTGTCAAACGATATTCTATTAACTGGCAAAAGATTCACTGCTCGTAGTAGAAGTAATTTTTATCAGGTTTAAAAAGAGAAAGAGGTAATGAAGATCGTTTTTCTTTTTGTTATTTTGTGTCAATTTTGAAACCATTTCGTAAATTCTCCTTTTATTCAATACTAATTTTACCCTTCCAAATTTAATAAAATAATACCACCTCTAAGGATGAAAATTAAAGGAAATAGTAATGCAACTTGTTACAATATATAGTGACGTTGAAGTAGTATATTTGTATGTATTTATCTGTGACCAAAGAAACGAAAACTAATCATGAGTTACAGAACAAACACTTACATTGTTTTTACACTATCCCATATATTTCGTTGGTACCAAAACAAATTTTAACATTGTATGATATTGGTGTATTTTTCAACCAAACGTAATTCAATTGAAAACTTTTATGTGGCTGCAAAATAAATAAAGGGTTAAAAGCATCAGTCTACTGAACCGTGAATAAGGGACGTGTTGATGAAAGTACTATAGAATCGTCTATTGAATATAGATTGTTGGCAACATGTTCTATTTTTGTTGCGGACTTGGATATATTTGTTTTCCAAATGTAGTTTTATCTTAGTAATCTTTGTGAAATGTTTTACATTTGGAACAGAAATGGACTGGAGAGCATTGACTTAGATAGGGTAGAAATTAAAAATGTTTTTTTTTTATATTTATGCTGCCAAAATGACTCTGCCTGCCTGATGGAAATCATGAGCAAAATCCAAGAGTGGTCACCATCCTCAATGCGAAAAAGAACAATGCAGCATGGTGACCCACACTATGGCGGCCTGGGGGGAAGGGGGATGAGGGCGTTGTATTGGGGTATGGGCCTCCGGTATCCTCACTCACTCGATGAAACGCAGCGTAAGCGCTGTTTCAAACCGGTTTTCTGTGAGGCCGTGGTATCACTCCGGTCGAGCCGGCCCATTCATGTCGAAGCGTGGCTCTCCCACGGTAAAAATGTATGGACTATACATTTCATTTCATTTAGTTTTTCGTGGCTTATAAAAAAAAATAGTTGTTGTAGTGTTGTAGTTGTGTTAAATTGTAGCTTATGTGGTATTCAGACGTATACTCTTTATTACGTTTAAGTCTAATCTAAATTCGTTCAATACTTTTTGTACGAAAGCATAACAAACATCCATGCTCATTAATCTACACACACACACACACACACACACATATTAATATATACATTGACATATCACACACATACACATAATGTAACATAACATTTTCTATCAACTAAATCATCGTGTTTAATACGTACTGTACTTACTCTTAACCTATCGCGGTCTATGAAATCTTCTTTACATAATTTAAAGTCGAATAAACGATTAAACGAAGTCGCTTCCGCTGTCTGTTCGCTAAGATCTTTTAATCTACTCAACGGTGTTTTAATGCAGTTTTCAAATGAATAGAGTGATTGAAAAGGAATGTTATATGTATAACACAAGCATATTATTATAGATCCCAGAGTTCAAAATATTTTCGTAGGAACCGTCCGTAGGAGCTACTATAATTATATTTACTGAAATGAACACGCTTAATGTATATATCAATTACATGCTATTTATTTCATTTCTGCCATACAAACTCACAGTGTGTTTGCAAAGAAAGTTTGTGTTTTTAAGACAGTTACATAATGTAAAAAGTAGTTAACGATGACAACTTTTCTCACAGGTTTAGACATTTTGCACTACATAACAATAACCATCATTTATATTTACACCGTTGAATGGCCTTATTTTCTGATCAGATTACACTAGCTCTGGTTACACTCTGACCAGCTAAATATATATCGTGACTGCGTCAGTTCCCGTAAACATAATTTTAAGTTAAACTTTACCGCCTCGAAACAAGTTTCCTATAAATTTGACACATTTTTTTTCACACTCCTATATAAAATGTTACTTATTACGTTCGTTTCGATGGAGTACTGAAAGGTCAATTGTAATGATTAGAAGCCACGAAAATTATTAATTATTAATTTAATGTGTTGATAAGCCAACTTGCCGCCACGACATTTATAACTGTGCTTAATTACATTTTTACGTTGGATTACAGTTTGTTTAGTTGTTACTCTTATTTTACGATTAGTTGTTGAAGAATATATTATGGAGTATATACGTATTAAATCACGGATTTCTACGACTTTAAGAAACAATTTATAATTTTATTATTAATGATAGCAAATGTTATATCTGTTGCTTTTGATAGATGAATGGATCTTATTTTATTGAATTGTATACTTTTTATATTAATAATTGATTTTAATATTAAAGGTACCATACACAGACTAATGCTATTACAATAGTAGTAGGGAGTATACATACGCAGGCGTTCCCCTCTGTCAAAGTATTAGCTGAAATGGGCCTGCGACACAGAATGTATTTATATGTGCGTGAAATTTGAAAAGTTTTCTTTTAATACGTATATGTGAGTTCGTAGTGACAGGCGATTATTTTTGCATGTAAGTCTGAAATGTGTATATTTGAAGATTTCTCCTCGGAAAAAATGACAGACTTTTTTGTTTTGGAAATAGACGCTACGGATTTAGTTTGAAAGATGAAAAAAGAAGCGGGCATATAAAAGTAGTTAATACATGCTTTTTATTTTTTACAAGTTGTATTAATTTGTGTTAATTTATATTGTTTCAGGTAAGCTTCAAGTTAAGAACATCTTCAGTCTCGTCTTAGTTGATAACAAGGTATTTTAAAAGTTACTAAGACAGGTAGTCTTTAGCATTTATATTTTGATACCAGGAATAAGAGTTTTCAAAGGTTATTTTAAATCTTCATTCATTCTTTCTTCATTGTACCTGACTACGGCGAAGCCAATAATAATGAATTGTTTTGGCAGTCGATGTATGTGCTTTAGGTTCCACAGTAAAACTTCTTCATTTCATTTAGTAGCCGTTCCCTGCAGATTCACTTCCTGGTAGCAGAACTAGTATTCCACTAGTTACTACATAATTAATAGTCTCGTACTAATAGCCTGATGTTATATTACAAATAACCTTACTCCAGGAATACTTTATCTCTAGTGTATTATACAGAGGATTCAAAGCCCACACAGGGGTGTAACCTATTGCTAACAACGGCTCACATTTATTTCCAAAAATACACATATTACTGATATATTATATTAATAAAACCTGTTATGGGAGCTGATGCAAGTTTCCTTGTCTATATATATATATATATATATATATTATTTTTATGGAATAGGGGGCAATTGAGCATACCTATCGCCTGATGGTAAGCAATTACGGATACCTAATGCTACCCGCAATTCCAGAGGCGTTAGAAGGGGCCTTTTGGGGATTGGGAGTGGGAGTCCTCACTCACTCGATGAAAGACAACGCAAGCGCTGTTTCACACCGGTTTAATGAGAAGCCTCAGTATCACTCTGGTCGGACCGGCTCATTCGTGCCTAAACAAAATCCATTGCTGTACAAAGGAATCTCAGAAGAAAGGTTTAGGCGCTTACTATTCTACGCTAACCAGACGAACTGCTATAGGGTTCGTTATAATTTTTTCTTCTCTTTGTAGTGATGTTGCGAATTTTGTTCCCTTATTAGCCTTTTACGACACTCATGGAATGATTAAGGGTGTTGACGCTCTGTATTATTAATCCTTCACCATATTGATAGTTTTATATACAGTATCAATTTAGTACTTTACTATATCTTCCATTTCAAATCTCCGTTTGCAGCTTTTGAAGATAATAAGCATATGACTAACAATACATTTTAGCGTTGGGGTTTTCTTTTTAATTTTAACTTGTTTTTTTCCAGTACGTGCTAGTTTTATTACAAGTGAAGTGAAACAGATGCTGATACCTGTTTGTCTATTAACCTTTCATGGTTTAACCGCTGCACCGATTTCGATGAAATTTTATATATATATTATACGGTATCGAGATAGACTGGAATTTGGAAAAGACATGCGCTACTTTTTGTCACGATAACCAAAATTTCACCTAAAATGTACCTCGTAAGTTCCAAACGCAATGATGCAGAACCATCACTAGGGCGCCATGGTGTGGGTCCCCATGCTGCGTAGTTACATTCGCAATTCGCAACCACTCTTGGATAATGCTTATGCTTTCCATGGGGGCTGTGTAGAGTCACTTCCATTCCCATAACTGATAAATGTCACAAAAACCAGGCTAATGATTAGGTAACTATAGAAGGTATCATCGCTTAGTTCCTGTTTTTTTACGAAAAGTAAAACTTTTGTTATTTAGTGTTCGATGTGTATTTATTTGGTAAATGGCGCTAACAATTTCTCACCTGTTAAACACAGATTAAGTTAGACGCCGACGGTTTTATCCAGCGTCCGATCTCACTACCTAATTACATGGAATCACTGCCTTTTCTTAACGTTTCATTCTTTCATCATTCTTAATTGTAGTGTAAATATTAA
This sequence comes from Hyphantria cunea, assembly GCA_003709505.1. NCBI lineage: Eukaryota > Metazoa > Arthropoda > Insecta > Lepidoptera > Erebidae > Hyphantria > Hyphantria cunea. Next base: position 1,821,047 of record PKRV01001635.1, on the reverse strand, counting down.
ATGTCGAGTTGTGTTGTAAGCCATATTTTCTTTTAGTTTGGTCGATTTATTAATTGAATTACTATGATATATTTATGTACCCTTCAAAAATTTATTTAAGACCAGCTGGCTTGGCTAACTTTGTACCGCCCGGATTTGGTGAAATACCGATAGCAGAGCCACCTATCGAGTCCAATACCTATCTACTATTGTAACAGCATTAGTCTGTATTGTATATATAACATTAAAATCAAATATTACTATAAAAAGTATATAATTCAATGAAATAAGATTCATTCATCTATCAAGCAACAGATATAACATTTAGTATCTTTAATAATAAAATTATAAGAAGTATAAATTGCTTCTTAAATTTATAGAAATCCGTGATTTAATACGTATATACTCCATAATATATTCTTCAACAACTAATCGTAAAATAAGAGTAACAACTAAACAAATTGTGACCCAACGTAAAAATATAATTAAGCACTGTTATAACTTTCGCGGCGGCAAGTTGGCTTATCAACACATTAACTATTGAGTTTCGTGGCTTCTAATCATTACAATTGACCTTTCAGTCCTCCATCGAAACGAACGTTTTTTTTAAATTATATTGAAATATACACTCAAAATTTCATCCATATTGGTCCAGCTATATGGGGGATTTTGGTAATAAATACATATTCAGAGAAATCATAATTATGTATTAAGAAATGGTTTTTTACTCCGTGTGTAAAGTATGTAGGATGTATGTATTTTTCTAGTCAGTGGGTTATGCCTAAACAAATGTACTTTCATATTTATTTTTCATCTCTTAGAAAATATATCGAATAGAACTGATTATTAAACATTGTTGTTAAACCTCTCATAAGCGTTCGGTAAACAAAACCGTTACAGTGTTATAAAATGCCATTAAAGGATTTAAACTGGTGTACCGTGACTGGCTTTGTTCAACAAACAATCCGAGTACGACGCCATTACCATAATGATCAGCAGACAAACAGACTTCAGACAAAATAAAATATAATACTTCAAATTTTTATTCAAATATACACCTCAATCATTTTTGTAGCGTAAGATTTATGACGCTAGTAATTTATATTTAATGGCAGTTTCGCGGTAGAGAATATCTAGCGATGAAGTAGGTAAACTTATTCCCAAGAAAATAATGCGAAAATTATTCTCGGCAGCATATTTTCTATCGTAAAATGAAGGTAAATCTAATATAATAAGGTTTTATGAACCTATCCACACTACTTAGGATGCAACATCGTAAAAACACCGATATAAGAAAAATAAAGGAATATACGATTATATCACGTGTTTTCATGAATGAAATAAATTAGATTCGAACCTGACAACTTCTTGAGAGCTGTGATTTGGCATAAGTAGACCAAGGCGATAGACTCGGATGATTGCACGGCTACATGGAATACAAGTACTAAGCAAAATTCTATTGTTACCATTCAACAACAACTGAATTACTCCATGACATTCATTATGGCAATACTGCCAGCCTTCTAGAAACACTACTAACAGACGGCATCATCAATAACCCATAATGTCTCATTGTTGGACTAAGGCCTCCTCTCAGGTGAGGAAAGGCCATACATGGACATGTTGGCCGAATGCTGGTTAGGGATTGGCAAGACAACGTTGTGGCTACGTAATCTTGTCGTTGGATGTTTTTAAACCGCCCAAAGGTCTCCTACTAAGCTTCACGACTGTTATTCTATGATGACAACCGAGACCGACTGTTTAACGTGACCTCCGAATTACGGAGACGCTCATGGTATCATACCACCAGCGGTCACCCATTCATGTACTGACCGCGCCGTCATTCCTTGTCGTCGGTGATTGTTTCTGATCACCGAGTGCAACTGACCTATGAGCGCCTCAGCAGGCGGCAAGGCAATTGAATTTTGACCTCTGAATAGTTCATATGATAAAATTGATTAAAGTAAGTAAAAATGTTGAAATGAATTTTAGGCAATACGTTTTACCTTAAATGTTGATACCTTATTTATATTGAACGTACATTGATGCATTCACACCGCGTTTGAATTCGTAAAATAGAAAGATCACTCTTGAATATTTCAAGTCGACGCGTCGGCTATCCAGAATTCATTTGTGTGATTGATAGACGAACCGTTCTCCAATCCTTCAATGCCCGCTTCGTTGAAACCTGTTTAGCATTTGAAAAAGTTTTTATATTATTTCAAACTTATACATGAGGGAAACGTTTACATCATAAATCCTCCACCAGCTTGAGGACACTTAAGTGGATTAGTTTAAATAATTTGAGTAAGTGGTTGCAATAAAATAGGTCCATGAAGTTTTCGTTAAGAGATTTTGTTTTCAGTATTTTTTTGCGCCGAAAGAAAGCAATTTATAATTGAAGCTGAATAAATAGTGAGAATTTTTGTGTTTAATGACCGATAGTTTTTATGACCAGCCTCTTTCTGCCTTAGGGCTATAAAGTTAATTATGCCTGTAAGCTGGTGGTTTAAATTTGATACAGTATTTCTTTTAAAGCTTAATAGTTTTCAGTCGCTTGAAGACCTTTGCTTCTTTTTTATTGTTCAATGAGCTTTTAAGTTTACGACTGTTGTACTTTGCCTTTCTTTTTGGTTTTCTGTTTGATGACTTCTGTATTTGCATTCATTAACTCATCTTGTTTTTCTCTCACATTAATTGTGTCTTTTACGAGTTATTCTTCGTGCCAAAGAAAACGTTTTCTTCTATCAAAGGTTTGCTCTTATCTTGAAAAAACAAGTGCCTAAAAAAATTAGTTCTATAATAATTTGTGGAGCGCTTTAATAAAACTACTCGACTTACCTTCAATCGTCCATGATTTATGTGAGGCAACAGTTGTAGTAAACATTTAACAACTTCTCGCTACGCGTCGTAGCACTTAAAGTCTACGTGCGTAGCTCGATATTACACGGTCGTAGGTCGTTCTCTACGCAATTTCACTGCTATCTCTTCACGAACCACTTGCAACTCAAACATGTGTTTTCATTATTATTTACGAAGCAAACCATTCTATTAAGGCATAGTTTTAATATTTATTAAAATATCCTTAATATCTATTTACTTTGGCTTGTCTATTAGAACAAAAATGTATATAAAACTGATACACTGATAACTTTATGTTAGATAAGAATACAATATGTTTTAACTATACAGTATGTTTTAGGGTTTCATTTTAGATCTTAACACTAATTTTTAAAGATTGAAATAGATGAATATAGAGTGGCGCTCATAGCCTAGTTGCACTCGGTGATTAGAAACAATCATCGAGGGTAAGCAACGATGGCGTGGTCAGTACCTGGATGGGTGACCGCTGGTGGCATGTTACCATGAGCGTCTCCGTGATTCGGAGGTCACGTTAAGCAGTCGGTCCCGGTTGTTTTCATACGATAACAGTCGTGAAGCTTAGTTGGAGGCCTTCGGGCGGCTTAAAAACATCCAACGGCATGATTTACGTAGCTACAACGTATTCTTGCCAGTCCCCAACCCGCACTTGGCCAGCGTGGGGACGTATGGCCTTAACCCTCTCCTGAGAGGAGACCCGAGCCCAGCAGTGGGACATTGTGGGTTGTTGTTTGAATATAGAGCAGCTAGATAGATAGATAGATAATACTTTATTTGTACGCCAAGGTTTACAAACAATATACAATTCTAAAAATTATGAAATAAAAACGTTACGTTCATCTATTTCATAATAAACAAATGCGATATAAAATCTTTATTCTCCAGACGCGGTAACGCCAAGCCTGTCATTAGGATCGTTTTATGAGCCACACAAATTGTTACACGACCATAATCGGTTGTAACTATAAACCGGCCGATGACCACAAAAATCGGGGACTCTCTGAATTTTATTGTTCGGAAAGAAAGTGTTTTTAGGGTTCCGTACCTCAAAAGAAAAAAACGGGATCCTTATAGGATTACTGTTGTCCGCCTGTCTGTCAAGACCCCTTTTTCTCAGTAACACATGGAGGTATCAAACTGAAATTCATATCAAATACATATACTGTCCCGTTAAGTTGTCTGTGTTAAGCTGTGGAAAAATCTAACTTCTAAGCCGACGCAATCAAAAGATACAGTCCTTTAGTCTGCAAATTTTCGACACTCGCAATAGAATCACAACCTACAGGGTATTTCCCGTGAACTTATTTGAATCTTGTAGTATGGAGCAACGTCAAGAAAAAGTTGCAAAAATACAGGCTTATACGGAACCCTCGGTGCACGAATCCGATTCGAACTTGGTCGTTTTTTTGTATATATTCTAATAAATTGAACTAGTTCTCTCAGGTGTCAAGTCATGATACATGACTAATTTATTGTCTTGGTACTAGTCTAGTATTAACATTTAATGCGAAATTTGGACATATCTAGATATCTTGGAAATAAAATTTATGTAACGATCACGGCCGATATTAACATTAATATAATGATTATACCTGAAACAATAACTCCAGTAGGCGTACGAAACAATCAAACATTCAGCGCATTAGCGGTATGCTGAATATTTACTTTAGGTGTTATTTGGTAGTTCTTGATTAGTCAAATCACATTTTCACATCTTTTGAATTTTCTGTGTACATCCACAACTATTTCAAAACCAAAGTTAGTCATATCAAGTTTGGTCATAATTTATGTAAGTTATTCATTTAACTAACTCGTTACAATAATCAAATTTTATATAATTATTTTTGCTTTTATTCCCGGCCAAACTTCTTTTCTTCGGAGAATGTTAACGGGGTGAAAGATCTTCTTTGATGTCTTTCACCCATTGTAGAGGAGCGTAGGGGCCTGTCGGACTTTTACCGATTTAAAACCACCTCGGTGTTACATTAGCTTACCTGTAGCTGGTGGAGCCAGAATCGCAATTGCATTCTTCCGCCACCCCCGACACTCTTTGGAGTATTATCTACTCTAACTGAATTCTACAGAAATAGATTAACAGTATGCATTGATGAACATATATACCTATATAAATATAAATGAATCATAAAACTGTATGTACGCGCATAACTTTCGGTCGACTGCACCAAATTGGATGATTATTTTTTTGATGTGTTTGTTATTGTCAGGACAACTTTTGTATGGAAAATATAAAAAAAACATTTCAGCACAAACAGCTCATAAACACCGGAGGTGCAATATTTTCTAAGTCCGCTTAGTCGTATACACTGCAGCCCTGGGAGAAGTTAATACGGTCTCAATAAAATTAGTTTTTCGGTAATTCAGAAAATTTTCACGAAAATGAATATGGCGGCACGAAGTTCACCGGATCAGCTAGTCATATATATTTTATTTCGTAAAGTACATTTACTGTTAAGGTGTACGGACTTTCGTTAGTACCTTTATATAAAATACCGTCAAAATGTCCAGTTAAATTGATGTTACACACCTTAAATTTTAATGACCAACCCTGCCGTTTGTGTAAATATTTACGCATGATGTTTTCAGCTCGCGGATCGACTATCAATATTGATAGCGGTAGTTAACCCCTAGAGTGATATTTGATATTACCATTCGCTGTTATAGCTGTCGTAAAATGTTAGTCTCTTTTTTTGTTCCCCATTTGCACCCCTACTTTAATATCCGCTTTGTTCTGAACAGTGCTCTAACAAGAACTTATTTAAAAGAAAACCCGATTACATTAATATCTACCAGTTATTAAATTCATTGAAAAACTGTAGAAATAGAAACATTTATTTTATTTTTTTAAATTTCGACTCGATCGGAGTGATACCGCGACCTCACAAGAAACCGGTCTGAAACAGTGCTTGCGTCGTGTTTCACCGAGGGAGTGAGGATACCGGAGGCCCATCCCCATCCCCCCCCCTTCCCCCTCCCCTTATCCCAAAGGCCGGCAATGCGCTAGTGACGCCTCTGGCGTTGCGGGTGTCCATGGGCGGCAGTAATCGCTTACCATCAGGCGATGCGTCTGCTCATTTGCTCCCTATTCCATAAAAATAAAAAATATATACATATACGTAGACTTCCTTAGCTCTAATAAAACTATACATCACTAGTATAGTCTATCTAAAGGCTGCCTGGAAGAGAGAGGAGATGAGGCTGCTTATTTTACCACTGTTTTTATTTGTTATTGTCTTCAGTGTCTCTTTCATTTCATGGTGTGCGCTAAAGAGTGCCTATCTAATATACCATCATGGCCATATAGGTTGGTACATGGTTTATGTCAAGTTTTCCTTCTCATTGCGCGCTTTTGCTCTCTATAAACACCAAAAACCCATTTACAAATGATTTATCTTAAATAAATACTATCTAATATTTGAAATCATCCATACTGTATTACATATCATTAAGAGCTTGTATCATTATTTTTATCTTTTTCACTGTGGAGCTTGTTAATTCAATAATGAGTTAAGCTCGCCTTTGTACACAATTTGTATTGTGTTATAAATGTAAAGCTATTTTGCGCAGTTATACAATAATGAATAATGTGGTTAAGTTTTAATATAAAGCCTTTGTTCAGAATATAAACTGACCGTGTTTTTAGTGAACGCCTCAAGGGAAGTTTGTTTGATGCAAGCTTTCACTTTTTTCGTTTTTTTTTTACAAATAAAACAATATAGTTCTAGTTTTTTTTGTTTATTCATAGTCATGTCCATGTATGTCAAGGATGTAAATACTGGCTTAATACTATTAAATATTTCGGCCATCTAACCCACAACGCCATATAGTCCCAATCTAAACCAAGCTTGTATTATGGATACTAGACAACTGATATAAATACATGTATACTTATTTTCGTAAACACATACATATTATTATATAGACACACATATATATACAAAACACCCAAACTCCGAAGCAAATATTTGCAGATCATACAAACATTTAGTTGACCCGGAAATCGAACCCTAGACCTCAAGTACAGCAGCCGCATACGCTACCATTGCACCACCGAGACCGGGACCGGGAGGATCCTCCGACCAGGTCAGGTGATTTTACCTGACGGGGCGCTGTCCTACGATTGATGATAGGGTGTTGTATATATGTTAATCGACGCGAGAACTTCAATTGCGCGATTCATGATTAGTAGTTTCTTCGTTTCCTTCGTTACTCTGTAGTTTGACATATCTTCAGTAGATGGCACTGTAATATGTTTCTGTTTACAGTGTTTGTGGAAGTCGTGACAAGTCTGTTCTTTAGACTATTCATTCTTCAGCTTTGCTATAGAGTGTCTCATACCATCACGGCTGTCTTTATAGTGTGAAGCTCTTCTACTTCTTTCAATTTTTTTTAAATGAAAGCCAGTAATCTGTACTCTACCATCACAAACATTATTGAGCAAAGGCTTCAAATATAAAATACATATTTGTTTTATATGTAACATGTACGTATGTGGGCTATTTACTTTGGAATGTTTACATAGTAACTACGGGCGATTTGCTAGGAATTCACTTACGGGACACCTTTTCAGTAAATATTGAATACCTTTTTATCGTTTGGTGAATTTCGTGCGGGAATGTAAACTGTATTTTTTTCTATTTCTTATGTGGTAAATCCAAAGTGGCTTAACCTGTGTAGTTTACATGATTGAATCTTATGAAAACTTCGCCTGTCGTGTTACGAACTACGTATGAGTATACATCCTTCTTATACGTATATATATCCTTCTTATACAGATTTTCGTATATAGTTCAAAGGAACGTAAGATCCTAGATTCGAGAAGGATTTTCTCTTTACGTCTTTTATGAAAGTCCGAAACAATGACTTAAATTGTCTATTATATTGATCTTCTATTCACTATAAACTAAGTTTAACCGACTTAAAAAATAAGTCAGTGGTATGCGGTATGTAATAAATGAAATTTTGTTGTTTACCTCATAAAATTGTCAATTCTAAACCAATTATGAACTCAACAATTATGAATGTTTATATACTCATAAAATGGTATTTCTGTCTGTTTTGTTTAAAAAGATTAATTAAATTTTTTTATTTCGAAATGTAAAATAAAGGCTCTAATATTTTTAAACTACATTTTTGTAGGTTCGATTAAGAATTTTTTTAGCCGATTAATCGTAACAATCGACACATAGATCTATGCAGATTTTTTGCCCCAATCCCGAAGGGACTCGGTACACAATCGCGATCCGTTACGCTACATTAAACCCTTATACTATTTTGAAAATGATTTAACATGCGTCGAATAGCAAACGTATCCTCTGGGTTTTGACCCTTTCATCCGGGTATCCTTGAATCGACCACGCCTTTGATACTCGGACCATTTTCATAAACTCTGCCAAGGTTTTAGTCAGCGCGGTTTAATTCAGTATAGTGGCTTTAATTTAATATGTTTCGAGAAGTTTCCTACTAATGTAGTTTAGTAAATTTGATGTTTACGCCATCTTGGTTTTTGGCTTTTGGTTCGGTACCAGCCAAAGTTCGCATTAAACTGAAACTAATCTTTGGCTCTTCGGAAAAGTTTGACCAGAGCGTCTCCTTTCAAAGTTTACTGAATCTTCGTAAGCATCTTGCTGAGGAACATGATTTTCCTGTATAAGATCTTTATTTTAATGATATCTGAAGAACAGATAAGAACCAAAATAAGTACTTATGCGTAAGTTTGCCTCATCTCAAATCTTATCATCGTAATCACTATCTTTTAGTATGGTGATTGACACAGAACTTAGAATAAAGTTTTATACGTAGAATTTTGACTTATTTGATTATGACGTATTATCTGACCATAAATTACTTCTGCTGTCTGAGAATACGGTGTCCCTTATTCTAACTCTATTTTTTTTTCACCTCTACTTTTCTTATTTTTTCGTTCTTTCTAAACATGATTACATTTTCAAGGAGTATTGAATAGAAATCAGTTGGCCAAAATTGGAATAGACATAGCGCTATCTCTTCAGAACAGTAATTAAAATAAGCTCACCATATTTTTTTTACTACACTCTAAAAGCCACGTGAAGTAAATCGATTTATTAAAGTTACTCACCTCTAGTTTAGATTGGTCTATGTCAGCTAATATTTGTAAATATGCCAAAATATTTGCTTGATGACGTTGGACCATTCGATGAAAGTAATTGGACGTGCGCAGTGTAAATATATGGACATATTTAACTATGCTGTCTGGGTTATTATTTCAGCCAAAACGTGTCTATCACACAATACACTGTGTGTAGGTATTAATCATGCAAGTTAAAATTTTGTGTAATGATTTGTGTTTAGTGCAGCTTTTAATAGTTGAAAATGTTTGACAGTTCTTTTAAAATTAAAACTATATCTATTGATATACAAAATTTTTGTTTTATCATAGTAACCAAGTCTTAAAAGTCAATGTCTTGGCAATGGCTACTTATGACGTCATAACTATAGTCAACAGAAGGTACGTTTTGACATTTTGTTAAATGTTCATGAATTAAAAGAGCTGTCAGCTTGTTAGTCAAATAATTTTATTTAAATTGATAAATAAATACTTCGGACACCTAACACACAACCTCATCTAGTCCCAAACGAAGCAGAGCTTGTATAATGGGTATTAGACGACTGATATGAATACATAATTACTTTTTTTTTTGTAAATGCATACATACATTTCAAAAAGTATTTTGTGCAGGACACATATGAATGACTTAATTCACTAGAACATTTTATAATTAGGCAATTGTATACCCTGTCATTAACTACGCAGGTGGATACCTGTCCTGAACAGAATTCAAATTTAACAGTGTTAGAGCGATATCAGAATACGTGCAAGGAGTACATAAGATTATAAAAACAAGTCAAACATCAAAGAAAAATAAAAAAAAGAGGAAAAAGACACGGGTGTGTGCGTGCACATGTGCATATAAATTGCGCGGTTATGTTGTATACGCGACGATATGTGCCTATATGTATGCATAAAGTTTGTGTTTGACAAAGCCCTGATGTGCCATCTTTGTCTCTTTGCGGCGTGTAAGCAGCTTAAATGTTTTACAGTACTTAGTAACTCTGGTACCACGCTTTCGTAATTCCTGTTCTTAAGTCGTTTACTTATAATTCGACACATTGTCATACGTTACGACAAAATTTAAGCGTATACTTTTAAAATATTACAAGTAATGAAATGAAAATTTAAAACATCAATCAACTAGCGCAATGAAAAAAAAGTACGTAGTGAATTCTGTGGGACAGCCACACTTCGGCATGCATGGGTCGGCTCAACCGGAGTAATACCACGGCCTCACAGAAAACCGCCGTGAAACAGCTCTTGCGCTGTGTTTCTATTAGTGAGTGAGGATACAGAAGGCCCATGCGCCAAGCCCTCCCCCCATCCTCCACCGCCCTCCCGATCCCCCAAACTTGTGACGCCTCTAGTGTTGCGGGTGTACATGGGCGGCGGTTATCGCCTGCCATCAGGCGATACATCTGCTCTTTTGCACCCTATTCCATAAAAATATAAATAAATGTGGACACTTTTACTACCTCCTTTCAAACGAGAGACCTGTGCTCAGCAGTAGGCTGCCAAAGGCTGTTGATGTGATGTGATATATCATCTTATGATATAAGGGACAAAAAAACAGATGTGCCAACTGATGGGAATTGGTTACCACCCTTTGACACCTGCAACGTAGGATACAAAGAAGCGATTAGACCATTTACTCCTACCCCCACCACACTGACAGAATGCGGGAGTGTCGGTACTCTTCTCGTTCACTCACTAAAAACAAAGTAGAATTTGTCAACACATATTTTTCAACAGGCCGTGTATACACATATTCATAAGTATAGTTCTCTTGGCGTAAATGTAATATGTATATTGTAATATCAGGACTAATTTATAATATCAACACCAATTAACATTCAAACAAACATAACTTGAGCAACGTAGTACTTAGCTGGCTTTCCAACGATGAAATCTAAATCAAATAGTTTTAAGTAGGCCTTTTCAGCCACTTTCGTAACGTTATATAAATAAATCTTAAAAATCTAATAAAAAAATAAAACCGGCAAGAAACTCCTTAAATAATAGAAGTCCATATATTTACAGTAGAAACATTTGTAAAATACAAACGTGGTTTGAGCTCCAGTAAAAACAATTTGGAAATCCTTTATCGTTCAGTTACACTGTATTTCGAACATTGTTTTAAAAAGTAAAAGAATATTTTTTGAACTATGTACATACATAAGTAAATAATAACTTCTTGTACGGTTTTTTGTTTAGCTTGGAATACCTATTGTGCGTTTCATTGCTGTTGAATTTTCTGTTTGATTAATATTGTATAGGGTAACATACCTACGACATTTAACTACCAAACTTTTTTGAGATGGAATGCTGAATTATTTCTTTATTGTGCATGTTCGTACGTTACCGTTATCGCATGTGTAATAATGGTCTCACTACCATGGATGCCGAAGACCGGGCAAAGTGGCAAAAGAGCAGAAAAGCGAACCCCGGCCTCCAAAGTGTTAGCTTTGAAAGCAACCGAGAACAACGTTAGGGTGATCATGAATGCTGAATTATTTTTTTGGAATGTATAGGGAAGGAGGAGAATGAACGGAAGTAGTATTTAAAAAAAAATGGTTTTAGTTAATACGATGTCCATCATGCTTTTCTGTGTGTGAATCACACAAACAACTAGATTTTGCCTGCAGTTTTGCCTACACGTATGTTGGTTATCACAGTGAATCGCAATCTATGTGTTAATGTGATGTATGAGCTATATTACTGTTAAGGTTCAGTAGTTTCTGCGCGAAAGAGTGACAAACATCCGGACATCCTCACAAACTTGCGCATTTATAATATTACTGAGATGGGATAGCAAATAGGATTACTACTAAAATCATCTATATATTTTATTAAATTAATTAATAAGTTATTTTAACATAAATTGCATTCAGATTACCTACACTTTCTTACTAATAGTTAAAAACAAAATCTTGTCTCCTCTCTACCAGCGTATGGTCCCTATACTCAGGATTAAGTTGCACACGTAAGATGTAAGCGGAAAATTTCAGTACTAACATTTTCGCTTCTACCACTTATCAACTTTTAAACATAGTAGCTTACGTTTAATATATGAACTAAGTTATACTGTACTTTAAGTAAATACTTCTTAGGAACTTTGGAAGAAATTTTGCAACGCAATGTTTTCGGTGGAGGGTTAAATTTGCGATCGACACTTATAATGAATGAATAGCAAACTTGGTTGAGTCGTAATTTTACAAGTAAAATGTACAGAGAAAGGTGTGATATTATTTTAGGGTCATTTAAACCCTTTGAACGACGTAACGTAAATTTCAGGGAAATTAGTGTTTCATGTTAGATTGACTCGACTGTTTAAATCGTCCGTGTGGTGATGGGTTGTGAATGCGGAGTATAACCATCCCTAATCACCCCGTGGGTGTCGTAAAAGATGATTAAAAGAACAAACTATGCATTACAACATCTTTATGTTATTTATTGTTATTTTGGCAGCTTATACATAAAAAAAAACTTACTATACACTTCACACATACACTTAGTACACAGAACATTCTAAGAAGTTTTATATCTAGGGGGTTATAACTCTGATTAAGCCGACTTATGTCTTCCGAAATAGTAAACTATTGCATAACCTTGTACATACATCACTATTTTTATGTGATAAGTTTAAACCAGTTATATTTTTATTGTGAAAATCATATCGCAGCATTTTCACTGATCGTGTCACTCCAGTGTAACTCTGACAGTTTCATTTTCGGGCCGCTGACTAATCACAGCGGTATACATATTAGTGACACTAAAATCAGCCTTATGCTCCTCAGTAGTCCTCAGTGGTGGAAACTCCAAGATAAATTTGAATAGCAGTGTTTCTATTAGATAAAATAAATTTTTGAATATCATTTATATTGATTTAAATTGTTAGATTTTCAAAGAAGTAAATTCTCCGAATAATCTGTTTCGTTTGTGCTAGAGTCGAGAAACAGCTGAAGAAAGTCAAATCATCATTTTAATAGCTAATATTTAGATAGTTATTTGCATTGATCTCGGAGTTTGGAAAATTTAATTAAAGAAGTTTGTATCATAAACAGAAGTCGAAGGAAACGGGCAAATTAAAACTTTTAAGCGAACTTTCCTCCCTTGTATTTTGAATAGCAAAATATTTATAATTTATGAATTTGATGGTCCTTGGTCTAGTGATTAGTGTCACCGCCTGCGAAAGCGGAGGTTGTGGATTTGTGGACCCTCCCAGTACAATTAAGTGTGCAATGAGCACTACGATTTGTTTTGTATTTGGGTGTTATTTATCTATGACTCGCTGCTCCCTTTCGTGTTACCCGCTGTTGTTGTTGAACATTCCATCTTCAACAGCGAGGAATACAGCGGAGCGCTAGTCTAAATTAAGGCAGCCTAGGTTACTCCTTATGTCATCAATTATGTGCCAGTAAAAATCCCGTCAAAATTAGTCCAGCCGTTAGAGAGATTAGCCCGAGCAACAGACAGACAACATTTCTTAAAATTGATTTTTTATGTTTGTTGGTACAGTATATACTTTCATATACATTTTGTGAAAAACTCTTAATTTGGAAATTACGAGCACATATTTCAAGTATATTTATTTGTGTAGATGTCTATTTGCTAATATTAAAAGTGTCTCAGTAAAGGTGCACCATTTCATTTTAAAAATAAAACGTAAATTTTGGGAGAGTGGTGATTTTTAATGGATTCTATACTACTTATATATAATACGAGACTCAAGATCGAGACTATTCCAACACACGAATGCGTTTTTGAGCAGGTGTGAGAAGAAGTGAAGATTATGCTTACTTTTAAGATTTTCGCGTTATCTGATTTATTGTTTTACATGCAAGCTCTTAACAGATTATTTAACTATTGAAATATCAGGTAATTTAAACGCATGGAATGTTATATGATGGCATTGAGAATGTATTCGCTTAAGCTGAATTCACGTTCCTACTTGCAATATTACTTGCAAGTCGTCGGCATATTCCTCTCCGTGGAGTTCGGGACACTCTAGAAACTAATTCGAACTTCTAGAAAGCGATTCGAAACTCATATTGACTAGTATTGAAATGCTTCTGATTAGATACAGGCGTTCTTGTGTAATAATGTACGGAATAAACATTAGTAACGCTAAAACCAGCCTTATGCTCCTCAGTAGTCCTCAGTGATTGAAACTCCAAGATGAATTTGAATAGCAGTGTTTTTATAACATAAAATACATTTTTAAATATCATTTATTGATTTAATTTTTTCGATTTTCATAGCAGCAAATTATCTGTTTTCTGGCTATGGCGTACTTATTCTCAAAATATTCTGTTTCGTTTGTGATTCAGTGCTAGAGGCAAGAATTATGTGTATCTTTACGAATGTAATATAAAATGAAGTCGTTTCCGCTGTCTGTTCTCTTGGATCTTTAAAAATATTTAACGAATTTTAAAGCGGTTTTCAGCAATAGATAGATTCAAGAGAAGGGTTTATAAGTAATACATGCATACTGTAGTACAGAAAATCCGAGTATTTTAAAGACTGCCGTGCGAAGCCGGGCTGGGTGGCTAGTTAGTAATAAAATATATTGTGACTGCAATGTATTGTAGTGCAATTGTTTGACTTCTATTTTATTAGTTCAATTGAACAAATTGTCAATTAGACTACCAGAACAAAAAACTCCAGCTCAATTGATTGAAGTATTGCGTTCAAACTTTGTTTAAATGACATAAATTTATATCAATGGTGGATGAATGGTTCGACATAAAAAAAATATTTTAGTTTTATCAACAACCCATGATGTCCCTCTGCTGGGCTCGGGTCTCCAAGAGGACTTAATCCTCTCCTAAGAAGGAGAGGATTAAGGCCATACGTTACCACGCAGGTCGAGTACGAGTTATGGATTGGCAAGACAACGTTGTGTCTACGTAATCTTGCCGTTGGATATTTTGAAGCCACCCAAACGTCTCCAACTAAGCTTCACGACTGTTATCCAATAATAACAACCGGGACCGACTGCTTAACGTGACCTCCGAATCACGGAGACGCTCCACTAGCGGTCACTCATCCAGGTATTGACCACGCCGTCGTTGTTTACCCTCGGTGATTGTTTCTAATTAACGAATGCGACTAGGCCATGAGCGCCTCATAGGTAATCAAGTATAATATATGTAAATAAGCGCCTCAAGGATACCTATTTACAAATAAATTTATAACATCACGCTACGGCTAATTAGAGCTGAGCTTGTGTAGCCCTCCTATCCATCCTCTCCGGGTGGGTCACGTATGATTCGGGTTTTTGATAAATATGGTAAAGAATTAAATCAGCTTGTCCAGACGTATTGTTAATGCTAATCACATACCTAATTAAGATCAATTAACTGGTATTGTAATACTACATAAATGTATATGTAGATGTATATCAGTACATTTATATATATACATACAGAAATTTGACAAATTATATTTGTAATGTTTCGTAAAACTAGAATATGGGTTAGGTATTTTGAGAGCTAGCATTCGGTTAATAAGGATATAGTTAACTCTCGAGTCCAGATATGATATCATGCTATCCAAGATTGAGAGGACATATACTGTTCGAGCCCTGTGTATAATAGCTAAAGGGGAATAGCCAATTAAACATATGGCCATCGAATATATTAATTGTGTGGCTTGGTGTTGTGGCTTAATGCCTTTGTTAGGAAATGTTTTATTTGGCACAATTACAAGAATGATAGCTGAGTGAGATATCCCTGAATGTGTTCAACAATTGTTTCTTTGTGAATAAATATCTGATGTAGAAAAACCTGATTTATAAACCATTTATGTGAAAGTGTGTAAAGTGAGTGTACCTATATCTGTGTATTCGTGAATGCTTGTGTGTATTTACTACGTGTGTATTTTGTGGGTATAATTTTTTTTTCTGTTGTACTCAATTAAATGTATTTTAGATTAATTTATCTAAATATAAATTAAAATTAATAGCCGAAAAATGTGTATGCGCTTTACTTACGATAAACTGCATCAATTTGGATAATTCTTTTTTTAAGTGTTTGTCACTTTAAGACAAGTTTGTATACAAGTAAATGTTATTTTATTTTGTCCTCAACTGTGATACCTGTGGGAAACTGAGGCGGGCATAATTACTCAAACAAGTTTTTCAGAGATTAAGAAAATATTTACGTAAGAAAAATATGGCGGTATAAAGTTCGCCGGGTCAGATTATAATAATATAATGTTTAACTTTGCAAAAAAAATCTACATTACTATGATAATGGCATTGCAATGTTTGTGACGATTTGTTTAGACCACCACCACCATCACCACGATATCACTCCCGCCCTTTCTCTACTAGGTCAGCTCCATATTATAGTTTAATTCATAGTGATTTATAGCATTATGATAGTCCTTTTTTAAACACCTTTTATTTATTAATAAATTAACAAATTAGAGGTACCTTCTGGAACAATTATGTCAACAATAGAAATGTCTAATCCATAATTGGTCCTCAAGGTTCATCGTAAATCTGCATCTTCAATTCGGACAATATATCACATCACGATATCCAGATGTGTTCATGACAATAACCTTCATCTCCAGCATGTGATTGATGGAAGTGTATATTTTTATAGATGTCTAAAATTATAGTCCGATATACGTCAGATGGGATTGCGACGAATCCAGTTTAGTAACTCCGCTTTTTATACTCTATGGGTATATAAATATGTCATTGGGCCGCCATATGTCAACTGCTACAATTTTATTATATTAACGCGTTTGATTTTTATGTTTTGAAGTAATAATATTTTATTAATTTTAAGCTGAAATAGGCATATTGAAATCTTTTCTAAATTAAATTGTCAATTAATTTTAAATATATAAAACTAATGTAATTGTAGATATTGAATGAATATGAAAAAACGTTTTATGGTAGGTATTTGTGGATAAAAGAGCCGATGAGTCATTTGGTGGTAAATGACTTCGCCATTCACGGATATCTCAGAGCATCAGAGAAGGGAATCTCGCTTATTTAAAGAAAAATAATAAAAAAGAATTATAGGTAACACCGTGTGTGGTAACGCCGTGGATCAGTCTTTTTCCAAGCTCGCCAATGTGGCGAAGCGTGGTAGTTTTATTTTGTTTACCAATGGAGCCTAAACTGAATGACGAAAGGCTTAAAATCTTCTCTTAAAATTTCTAGTCTTAATTGTACAGACCTTTTTGCTGTAGAATGTACTCTCAGGATGTGCATAAATATAGAGCTATTTTTGCCCTCTGCTCTGCCTTTGTGTATGTCGATTTTTTGATAAAGATTGGCCTATATTCTTTATCAAGAACAAAAGTATCTCCATGCCAATTTTATTGAAATCTCTTCTTTCATTGCTTCGGTTCAGCTGTGAAAGCGTAACAGAGTAAAATTCCAAAGTATTAATTGAATTTCCAAAATAAAACAAGATTAGGCCTGTTTCCTTGCGATTCATCAAAGTTATTCGTCTCTCAAACATAAAAAACCAGGGAACTAATATTGGCCAATAACTCTCGTGAGGTCCAAAGAGAAATATTGACTTATCAGATAGCAATATTTGCTGTAAGGGGTTTCTCTTCAGTCGGAAATGGCCATTAAAAGCGGAAACTGGAATCTATTGATGTACGTTTACGTCGTGTTCGATAATATTGACATGGTGTGAAAAGATCATTTGATTCACTGTATATTATATTATATATACAAATTTTATAATATTCTTTATAATATGAAAATTATCTCTGGTTACGACTAAATATGGTGTCCACTTAATACTTGAATTGGTTGTTACATTGTTATTCTATCCGATTAAGTTCAAACCGATTCCAGTACAAGTAATAATATCTAGATATTAATTCTTTAAACGATTTTTTTATATCTTACACTCTTAATTAATAGATCATTTGCTGACAAATTCAAGTCTTTGAAATAGAGAATGACCATTAATTACATTTTGGTAATTTTAATCAAAACTAACAATTAAGAACTATAAACCTTAGGACGAAGATTACCGAACTTATTCTCTAGATGAAGTTCATAATCACGTTCGTTCATTTTTACCAGACAGACAGAAAGAAGAAGGGTTATGTTTTTGAGTATTTGTATGTATGTATTTCTTTGGCAGGCTCTAGAGCCTAAACGACTTGTCGTATTTTAATGTGAGTGGTGTCAAAAGATTCGTCTTAGTCGTGAGAGTGACACTGGGCAAACCTAAATAAAAAAAGAAACTTTTGTATTTTTCAGTTCATTCCATCTTTTCAGTTTTCAATGAATTTAATAAAGATGGTAAATATTGACACAGTGGGTTTTCTTATTTTAAATAATTAGCGATTTTTCCGTGATTCAATTACGGATCATCAATTTCTTGCATCCAATGCTGTCTAAAATAATAGCACGTCATTTCAACACAAAGAAAAGCATAGACATTCTATGTGATCTGTTTCGGAAGCACGGATACCCTTGATAATCGTTTAATTAAGTGCAAGTTTGACTACCGTATGTGTGCACTGAACAATGTATTATGTGTTAATTAAACAACCTCATATAAACCTTTATACTGACACAGAATAAATTGCAAACAAACGATTGAAAACGCCCATATCATTTTTGATTTTAAAAGAAAATTATATTAACACCCACCTTATTTACCAGCGTAATAATGATGACTTTATAACAATTTATTTCTAAAAAATTTAAATTTATGTTACTATATTATTCTAATATTATAAGTAATACTCAGAAGTCAAGACAGCTGTAAGTCATGCTTATAAATAATAAAGCTCTGTTGAGTACTGGAGGGAGTTCACGTAAATATGGATTACAGATTAAATGAAAATGCTTTCAGGTTTTGCTCCTATAATTAATTATTTATGATATGATTTGACAGTCCAGGCGTACAAAGTCGTAATTTGCTCTTAAATTAAGGAAAGTAATTGAAACGAACGGTTCCTAGTCAAGTTCGTCACTAAATATTTTACTAAATATTTTAATAAAGTTTGTAAATGGATTAAATTTTTACCGTGGAAGGGACACGCTTCTTCTGCACGAGCAGGCCGGCTCGACCGGAGTGATACTACGGCATCAGAGAAAACCGATGTGAAACAGCGCTCGCGCTATGTTTCACCGAGTGAGTGAGGATACGGGAGGCCTATTCTCCAACACCTCCCCTCCCCCATAACTCTCCCCATCCCCAAAGGCCGGCAACGCATTCGTGACAACTCTGGTGGTGCGGGTGTCCATGGGCGGCGGTAAACACTTAAAAAAGTTATGACTAGCTGCGGCGAAGTTAGTCTAACATAAAAATAGCTTAAATAACCCCTTATGAATCATCTGAATGCCATTAAAAGTCCTTTCCAAATACGTCTATCTATTATTATTATATCATAGAATAGCCGGAACAAACAAACGATAAAAAATTGGAAATTGATGTTTGTAATTGTTACCGTATAGACTTTCATGTGAAATGCTTTTAATTTGAAGTTACAAAAAGATCTTTCAATTTTATGTTAAATTGTATACATAATAATTAAATATATAATCAGTACTGGTGGGCGTTGATATACTGTTGCAGTTTTTGAGATTGAGCCAAACAAACAGACTCTTCAGCTTTATTATATTAGATTATACTTTATGCAGACTCCAATCTCAGTCTCAAAGGATTTGAAGACTTAAATTAAACTCGAGGGATTGAAGTGAAAGCAATCAAGTATCAGAGTCAATTTCGTTCTGATCCTATTAGCTGACTGGTTCTCGGTCAATATCGGTTCAGTCATGCTCTCCGCTCAAGTACACCTACTTAGATTGAAATTATTTTCAATTATAAAGTTGTGGTTGAATGTTGTATATTTTGAAGCATTATTTTGTTCGTTTCTCTTCATTCCTTCTATTATAAGTAGATTTGCTATTGGCCGAGGGTTCGACTGTGTAATTATGTCGTGTTTTCGTTTTTAAAAATGATTACGTACCATACTGATTTATGGTTTGACCGTTATTTTACTTGCTTAGAAGCGAAATTTAAAAAAATCTTTCGCAGGGGATGCTTATGACATAAAAATCATCAGCTGATAAATATTTTAAGTATCTAACTCCCGGTTTAGGACGCATAAGTATAACGCATAACATAAAGTAATATTTTTATATAAAGAGGAAAAAGGTTGCAAAGTATCGGCAACACTAAACTCAAAATTATTTTGTATTTTATAGGTTCTTACAATTTGAAAGGTATAGCTTTTTTAAGAATTTAATTGAAGAACAGCAAATAAAGTTGATATAATTTTTTATAACTTCATAGGTTACTTGCTTAGAGATATTAGAAATTTTGTTATTTCTTCTTAAATCGCCTAGAAAGTAAAGATTTACATCGTGCCCGTACATTTTTGCTGATTCTTTCAAAATTAAAAGGTAAAGATTACCACTTTTTTTTAAAAAAAATAGATGTTTGTATTATTGCTATAAGCTATAAAAAGTTTTAAAATTTATTCTAATAACGCACATGCTGAAATGATAAAGTAAAGTGCTCCAATTTCTGATAAAAAGGACTTTAAAAAAAATTTTATCTTCAGTATTTTCTTTAATCTTTTTGCAGATCTATATTTTTATAGAATAGGAACGTTATATTTTTATGCAAGAATAACATCGAACTCCGTTCCAAGGATTCGTGGAAAAAGGTGTTCAAACCTTTTTCATCAGTTTGTACATCTAAAAGGCTCGTGAAACACTCAAGTCAATATTAAGCGGGACGGAGAGACGAAACACATTATTCTGTAGCTTAGAAAACATGTATGGAAATAAAAATAAGATTGCCTTTGGACTGTCCAATTTGTTTTAGGTCTTATATTTATAATTAGGCTTCTTTTTTATTATTTTATGATATTTTTCCTCTGTTAATGGAATCAGAGCTATAAAAACTTTTAATAATATTCAATCAGAACAAAAATATATATAAATATCTTGTTTTTGCCTGAGGCGTCGCTAGCGTGTGTATGTACGATATCGTGTTAATCATTTTTCGGGTTATATGGCTTTCTATAGGTAAAATAATATTCAAAATCGATTAAGTAAATCGAAGGATTACCCTTTTTTTTACGTGGTGGAATGCCTTTACGCACTTCGCCACAAGCGGGGACGGGGGGTTCGCTTTGTGTGGGACTCCTGACTTACTCGCCAGACTACCCACTAAACCACCACGGTGTGCCACTCTGCGCCTGAGACGGGAGGGATCCGGGAACCGCTTTCTTACGCCATCCGGACCCCTCCCAGCGCCTGCCCGCACTGAAGCGGGCACCGTCTCTAGATGTTAAGACCTCTCAAAGTGGGCGACGTACGGCACACGCGTAACGTCGCCCCCCTCGCGGGTGGCCTGTAGTGCGGATGGGGGGGAAAACCCGTCCCGCCCATCCACGGCCACACTCAGGGCGGCATGAGGCGCTGATAGGCGCGCCTCCGCCGCCCGGTTCGCCGGCGGCGGATCGGGTCCTAGTGGAGATCGTCCTCCCGGGCCTTCTCCGCCGCCTCCTTCTGCGAGATGACTTCCTCGCAGAAGGTCGCGACCGCGGTAAAACTGCTTTCGCCGCCGGCCATGGAGCGTACGACGGTCGGCAGCGAGAGATCTCCTCCGATGACTGCAGTGAGGGCCCGACGCTGCGGCNATCGTCCTCTCGGGCCTTCTCCGCCGCCTCCTTCTGCGAGATGACTTCCTCGCAGAAGGTCGCGACCGCGGTAAAACTGCTTTCGCCGCCGGCCATGGAGCGTACGACGGTCGGCAGCGAGAGATCTCCTCCGATGACTGCAGTGAGGGCCCGACGCTGCGGCGCCCAAGCGGGGCACACCGCCAGCGTGTGCTGGGCCGAGTCCTCACTGCAGTCGCAGTGGTGGCAGGCGGGATTCAATTCCTTCCTGGCGACCGAGTGCAGGTACTTCCCGAAGCAACCGTGCCCGGAAAGCACCTGCGTCAGTCGGAAGGAAAGGGTCCCGTGCTGCCGCCCTGCCCACTCGAGGATGACGGGCTGGAGCGCCTATACGGTGGCGAAACCAGCACGTGGAGCCTCCAGCCGCGACGACCACCGAACCATAGTGGCTCGACGGGCGGCTTCACGCCACCCGCGTACCTCTTCGGGCGGAGGGCGCATGCCACTCTCCGCCCGGTATTCAGCCACCCGTCGATAAACTTCGGCGGACACTTCCGCCTTCAAATCCCACGGGGGTGTTCCGGCCAAGGCGCACGCCGCCTCGGTCGACACCGTGCGGTATCCGCGTATGGCTCTGACCTCTATTTTGGACGGTTAGAGCCGAAATTGAAGGATTACCCTCCAATAACCTCACTAACTTTACCTTTTGTATACATAATCTGAATCCCGGAAAAGAACCAGCGATTTTCATAAAATTTAGTATGCAGGTGGTTTCGGTGGCAATAAATCGGTCATCTAGGTAATATTAGTAAATAGGCTAAAGAATAAATAACTTCATGCAAGTTGGTATAAGACGCTGCTGTATGACTTTAATGTCACGTGTATTATAAAAATTGCACCAAACAGCTAATAACAACATTACAAGTTGTAGACATCTGACCCGAAAAACATTTCTTTATGATGAATGATCATGTGACCCATATCATGATTCTGAAACATGGATGATTAATAACCAGTTTTTGTTCGTCTATCCTTCATGAAGTGTTACGAAATAGCTTTGGAGGATTTACAACGATACGGTTCATGATAACACGCGCGGGATTCTGTGGGGCGTAGGGATCGCAGGTAGGTAGTTCCAGTTGCTATTTTTAAAAAGGCTTTTGTACTCATATGGTTGTAACAATATGTTATGGTTGTGATGTCATGCTTACTCGATCCTATAGGTGTCGTGTTTTAAAATCCACTATTATCTATGTAAGTATAGGTTTTTGTTATGGAATAGGTGGCAAAAGATCAGATGGATCCCCTGATGGTAAGCAATTACCGCCGCCCGTAGAGAGCAACACCAGAGGCGTTATAAGTGCGTTGCTGGCCTTTGGAGGATGGGGGAGGTGTTTGGTATGGGCCTCCGGTATCCTCACTTGGTGAAACACACAGCAAGCGCTGTTTCACACCGGTTTTCTGTGAGGCCGTGGTATCACTCCGGTCGAGCCGGCCCATGCATGCCGAAGCTCTCCCAGGCTTATAAATTATTATTAGTGCAGAAACAACCAATTTTGACAGACATTGACAATACCATTTTTTATCATTTCGTAAAGAAAATTACAAACTTTACCTAAGAAATATAGCTTTTCTTTGTGGCATAATTTACCAGAATATAGATTTAGTATGTCTTGGAACCGATATCCCTTAGGAACAATATTTTCACTCTACATAAAGCGTACCCTAAATCTTGTGCCGTACTTAAAGCAATATATAGGTAAAAGCAACATTTTATAACTATCGGCTTAGAAATTGAGTCAAGAAAGTAAAAAAACGAACAAACATACTTTTACACAGGTATTATAAATTCTTATATTTCTCATGCTATACGAATCGTGTCAGTAAACACGCGTATGCATTATCGGCATGTATATTCAAACAGGTACATATCATGTATTATGGGTATTAGACAACTGATATAAATATAATTGTTTTGTAAAAACATACATATTATAAATATAGAACACCCAAACTTCGAAACAAGTATTTGCAGATCATACAAACATTTGGGCCGAACCGGCATTCGAACCTAAAATTTCAATCTTAGCGATCGCTACCACTGCGCCACCTAGGCAATGTAATGCAAGCCTACCATTTATAAGGTTAAGAGAAGCTCAAAATGTAGTATTTATACTGGATATAACTACTGAATATTCCTAGTAAAATGTAAATTTAAAACGTATTGTTCTATAGTAACAATTATACTCATACAATGAACAAAGACCTCTTTGTTATCGTATTGTATCGGAGATGACAATATTAATCTTGGATAAGTGTAATAGTAAACGTTATATTAACGAAAGCAGTCATAATACCTTTCGAATAAAGACGTACAATATCGGAGATCGTACTTGTACGCTAGATATTAAAAATGGACGTAGTCTGATATCCGAAGAAGTCTTTTAGCTTTACATCTGGATTGTATGTATTATTCGTGTAATGAATTGGATTAGATGTGGATTAAAGATACGGAGTGTCAGCATCCGCATTCGTGACGTGGATGTCGTAAGAGGCGGCTGAGGGTGCAAACATCGCAGGACAACATCTCTCCTAAAAGAAGGAAAATTTGAGGAAAGCCCTATTCCAACCTTGTTATATTCCGGTCTGGCCAGCGTAATATATTAGGCCTAATCCTCCTTTCTAAGTAGACACTTATGTCTAGCAGTGGACTTTTAGAGACTGTTGGTGTGATGTGGATTGTATGGCAATATTGTTTCCAAAATTCGTTTTTTTTTCTCAACTTGAAATTTAACCATTGAAGCTGTTAAGATATATTAAAATTAATTCACTGATTTTATATAGATAATCAAACTGTCTTAATAAGCTTAAATTGAAAACGTTGTTTATTATAAAATAATATTCGACCCGATAGTACGTGGAGTGCCTTCAAAAAAAGAGAACGACCGATTCATTTTTGTAAGGCAGACAGTTATGCTAAGTACGATCAAGTTCAATATTTTCGAACCTGTATAATTTCTATGTTTTATGTGCCTATTTGTTTTGATTATTAGAACATATTTTTTTCTTAATATTGCTATTGAAGAAAGTAAGAGTGGTATAATGTTATTACTGCAGTAGTCATGTTAACCTCCATTCTCTACAATATACATAACGCTTTATACCTGTCTGAGGCAGGCAGAGACGACATACCAAAAAATTTGATATGATCCTGATATACACATTAACTTCAATTTTTCGAACACGCAGTTTGTTAGTAGTGGTTTTGCTTGGCCTGTTTTAGTATGCTTATACACATATGATTCATACGGTCTACCATGTAAATTAAAGAGTCTACCCGATTTGGTCACAAACTTTAAACAAGGGATGCTTTGGCTGCACGGTTGGCCTAGTGGTTTCAGTGGTCGCCACACCGCTTCCTACTGCGCCAAGTGTTGTGGGTTCAAATCCTAGATGGGACAATACTTTGTGTGATCCATAAATTGTTGTTCTAAGTCTGGGTGTACTTTGTGTCCGTTTCATATATGTTTGTAAAGATCCCCGCGACACAGGTATTTATATTCCTAACGCGGGAGTTGTCTGTAATAAAAAAATAAAAAATATATATGTGCTTCCTTTTTCGTTTTCACCGACTAAGTAAGGTTATAGAAGCTCTCCGTGATACTGAAGTAAGACACTGACAGGATTACACACACCACCTAAACTTAAAAAGTTGGATGGAAAAGAATATAGTGAATATTTTTGTGACTTATATTAAAGGTACTTAGAAAATTAATTTCAATATGTATGTGTGTATAATTAGAGATCCAAAAATCAGATCCAATAAAGAATAAAAAAATCTTACTTTCTACAACACAATAAAACAACAACAACCCATAATGTCCCACTGCTGGGCTCGGGTCTCCTCTCAGGAGAGGGTTAAGGCCATACGTCCCCACGCTGGCCAAGTGCGGGTTGGGGACTGGCAAGAATACGTTGTGGCTACGTAAATCTTGCCGTTGGATGTTTTTAAGCCGCCCGAAGGCCTCCAACTAAGCTTTGTTGTAACGACTGTTATCGTATGATAACAACCGGGACCGACTGCTTAACGTGACCTCCGAATCACGGAGACGCTCATGGTAACATGCCACCAGCGGTCACCCATCCAGGACTGACCGCGCCATCGTTGCTTACCCTCGATGATTGTTTCTAATCACCGAGTGCAACTGGGCTATGAGCGCCTTACACAATACTACGGCCCAATCTTACATTTATGTGAGAAATCTCTAAATCTAACCTTTGAAAGGTAACAATTATTTTTTCATCAATCACTAAGGTAAGGTAAGATTGATCTGATCGCTTTTCAACCCTTTTGGCGCTCTACTCGTATATCCATGATGTGATGCCATACAAAACTGTGGTCTCTTGGGAAATCAGATTTGTTTTGATAACTTTATGACGAGACTGTCTGTTCAAATATATTCATTGTAATACAAAATGTATTATTTATGTACTTTATATATTCTGTTGTTTCACTGAAAAGAAAGGAATACTTTTATTAAGAAAGACAAATATCGTATTTGTACGATAATAAATATATATGCTTTGTTAACATATTCTTTCTAAGACAACAATCATCGGTGGTTTATAAACTGATTCCAGTTCATCCCCATATTGCTTCGAAGAAATTACCAAATGCGATAAATCGCTCTCTGTACATTATTTGCGTTTCATATATAATGTGTCCTAGATCTACGTAAATCCTGGTGTACTAAGAAAGTCATACGTACTTATCAATGGATCTATTTTGAGAGGATTTATTGTTTCGTTTGTTTTACATGAAGTTATGTCGGAGAAAGCCGTTTGGAAAAAAAACATCCTGGACAACACGTAGCCTCTGTCCATTTCTGCTCGTCAGGATAGGTGTTCATATTTCATAACATTGATTGTGTAGCTGAAATCTGAATTAGTTTCTGGACAGTTTATCGTTGATCAAAGAAAATTCTAGTTCAGAGGCATAGAGACAGCACTGTACGAAGAAATTTGATCTTTAAAAAAAAGAAGCTGAAAGGACACGTTTTTGGAATATTCTTCTCAGTAATTATTAGATTGATATTAAAATGCGTAGCCACACATTATAATTTTTTTTACATTTCGTACATTCCTATGTTCTTTTTAACATAGGAGAGTTAAAAACCCTAAAATTACGAAGAAAGTTAACAAAAAAGTCCTCGGTCATTAATAATATTGTGATATAATTTGTATACAAAACAAGTAAAAAGTTCCGTGACGAATAAACATCAGTTTAAATTACCTTATGAACCAAAGCAACATAATTGAAAAATATTTTTTTCATATAAATTATTTTCTTTTTTACAAACAAAATGGGATACTGTAGCATAAAAATGTGATTAATAAAAATACTTATTGAAAAAGTAGCCACTATTGCTGCTAAACGGTCCGGTGGTCGCGCAGTCGGGCGGTTGCATTAGTGAGACGTTTCCAAATCATTGGAGCGAAACCTCTGCTCAGAATTGGGTTACATTTTAGCTATGTATTTATTAGTTTGTGATGTTAGTTCAATTGGGTGGATGTAATATGCTGTGATTGTGACTTATGACAATAATTTCAATTATTATTTTTGAACAGCCTTGGGAGTGTTTTGTGTGTGTGAATGGTTTATCCGTCGTAACCAACATTTACAGCTTTAATAAAAAGACAGTAACAGGCGATAAATAGCCGATAGTAAAATAATTTACTATAGCTTAATTAAAACTAAAATATAATTTGAAATAGAATTAAGGCAAAAAAATATCATAAATAAACAGATAATCACAGTAGTTTCACAACGGCTGTTCAATCGACGATGATTTGCATGACAATTGGATCGGAATGAGTCATGTAAGCACTACAACTTTTCAATTCAAAACACATTTAGGTTGTATTTGTGGTGTCCAGAACAATAGGCGCAATTTGAAATCGGTTTAGATAGTGACGTCACTGACAAGTTCAGACCATTTTCGCGGGATCCTAAATTTCATGGACAATTTAATTTTGAAGACATATCCCGTAGTCCATATCTCACCCTCTTCAAAATGAGTCATGTCTGAAAATAATATACTCATTCTGAAATGAAGATTTTATATTTCACTACCCTGGGGTTTATGATTGAAACATCTGGGATTTACCTGAGTCTAGATTTATATTATGATTTCAAGCGAAATTAAACCTTTCGGTAGGTTTAATACGTCATGTTCAGATACGTATATTACCTTGAAAACGAAAGAAAAATGTAATTGTTTTTGACAATGAAATCTTTAGCAAATTTTGTGCAAAATGTTATTTGGTTATGAAGGTGTAAATGTAAAGTTGTAGAAACTTGATGTTTTATTTATTTATAGATGAATTTTTTTATATTTATTGAGGTAATAATTATATGTATAGAATTTTCTGTTTGAAGTATGACAAAATTATTATTAAATTAAAAGTAACTAATAGTGAATTGTTAAATTGTTATAGTGGGATAATCTTAGTAAAAAGGTTCAAATCTAATTGCAAGTTATTTAAAATATGTACATTTGCTATCCACATCTGTTGACAGTTGAAATAAATATATCCATTCTAATATTATTTATATTGCCTGCTATCTGCTACGCTCCGCGATTAAATTCCCGTGACAAAACTGTATTGGCATCACTATTTGACATTTTATGACAGAACAAAATTGAGGCGATCTAGCGTCACTTCCCCCCTGTGGCTTGATTAATGTTGTGTTCTGCACTCGGATTTATTTTCGGTCGTCTGTATCGCCTAAAGGCTCTGGGAAAGGAAAGATTTTCCCGTCTGTTTCAATTTCCTTTTGTTTGTTCGTCCTGAACAGATATAAGGTAATTTATTTTATCTTTGATGTTTTTTGCACAGCGTGTTTTGTTTTGTAAATTTCTTAGAATAATTAAGATAAGTGTTTATAATTTTTCTTTTATTTGATAGAAAATTTGGCATGGTTTTGCCCTTTACTAAGTGTTTATGTGGCTAAAATATAATTACTTTGATTGTGAGTGAACGCGAAACCGTTTATTACAGACATGTAAAATTATTTAGACCTGGTTGGATTGAAATCTCATTCATCAGTTAACTAGACCATAGATATATCAATAGATACTAAATCGATTCTAAAAAATATAGATAGGCTATAAAGATGAATTCTGTAATCGAAAAAGGCAGAGTATTAATTGGAGAGTTTAGAACCAATTCCGATTAATACTATGCTGAAGTTGGTAAATAAGTTGGTTTGTATATTTATTTGATACGAATTTCTGAATTATGAAACGAATAACAATCAAATTTTTGAAACACGAAGTAGAGAATTGGAATAATTTGCTTTTTATCTTACAATAAGTACTGTTATCAGGATCTCTCTTATTTATGAGCCAAGCCCTTGAGGAGCAATCGCCACTCCTATCTGTTTTCTGTTATCTGTTTTTTCAGGTTAAGCCGGAATAATTTAAGAAATCTACATTAACGCGACTGTGTAAACACAGGAACCCTTTTCATCATTTTAAAACACGTGATGCTAACATTTACCATTCTCTCAACAAGATCCTTCTAAACAGAACCGAAACCTGATTCTACCTTACCTTTTTTCTTTCTTTTCTCGTACGGGAATCACCACCTTCAGATGGCATGTCGGGCTCGATCCGATTAAAACTGCAGGCCGTCTTGAGTACTAGGAGCAGGGGAACCTGGTGCACCCTAAGAAGGAAGGTCCTGGAACCCCGACGTATCTTGGGCAATTGCTGTCTGCAGATGGCCTCCTCTTGTGTGAAAGCCCCGATGTATTCGTTGCTACACCCAAAAGGTGGGTCGCGAGTGCTACATAGCGCGAAGCGACAGAGGGTGACAGATGACCTTATCTGTCACCCTCAAACTTGCGCTTATGGACGACGGAGATCTTTTTGCGATCTCCAGCGCCCGGTCCGTCTGCGATACCTGGCCCATTTCCGGGTCTGACAGACCGGAAGAGTTCTAAACGTCTCCCTGTCCCACTCCGCCGCCTCCTTGGCGAGCAAAACTCGCTGGCAGAAAGAAACGGCGGAGTTCCATGAGCTCTCGTTCCGTAACAAGGCCGCAATCATGTTACCGAGCGACAGAACCCCTAACCAGATGGCCGCCACGAGATCACGCCTTAGCCTCCCCCACGCCGGACATTCTGCCAGCTGATTCAACTTTACCTTACTAATTTGAAATCGATTTCATTTATTCATCGTCTCGGCATATTCTGAAAGGTACGGGACCAACCCTTTACTATTGTTCTCGAAATTAATAGTTCCAAGTATTGTTTAATTCCAATGAGGATATCAGATACCATTGTGAACCGAAAATTAATGAAAATAATCATGAAATGAAATCAGAACAATGTTTTAGAGTTAAGACATCTTAGTGTCGTTAACGGATTTCCAAAGCTTTAATACTAAAGTTTTGTAATTTTCGTTTATCGAATCAATTCTTCTAATAAACTAAAATCAACAAATAAAGCCGAAATAACTGTTTTTCAAATCCTTCTCGATAATGGAGACTCTAATTAACTGGCTCACTGAAATTTATAAAGTATTGATACTGTAAACGACCTTTCAAAATTACCAGATTGAATAGCAGCTTTATGTTGAGTAAGTAAGCCAAATGTTTAGATGCTCGGCGTTTCTCTAAGGGATCGCATCAGAAACGAGGTGATCCGACAAAGAACCAGGGTCATCGACGTAGCCCACAGGATTAGCAAGCCGAAGTGGCAGTGGGCTGGCCACATTTGCCGAAGAACCGATAAACGTTGGAGTAAACGAGTTCTTGAGTGGAGACCGCGTCTCGGCAAACGTAGTGTAGGACGTCCAAAGGCCAGGTGGAGCGATGAAATGCACGGGACGGCTGGCAGGAGCTGGATGCGAGAGGCCATAGATCGAACTAAGTGGTGTGAAATTGGAGAGGACTATGTCCAGCTGTGGACTGCGATAGGCTGATGATGATGATGTTTAGATTTTATATCGCTGTCAAAATTAGTTTGTTTATATTTTTAGAGTGACACAGATGATTTTCGAATGTAAAATTTGACATCAAA
Organism: Hyphantria cunea; assembly: GCA_003709505.1. Lineage (NCBI taxonomy): Eukaryota > Metazoa > Arthropoda > Insecta > Lepidoptera > Erebidae > Hyphantria > Hyphantria cunea. The sequence goes on along the minus strand of PKRV01001635.1, from coordinate 1,790,361 downwards.
CGGATGATCATAGAAATCACTATGATTTCAGTTCAATTTCTGATAAAACTTACATTTGCAAAATAAAATACTTCAAATGTTTCATTAGTGAATTTGAGTTTAAAGTTATCGTGTGGGTTTCCCCGCGGTAATAACCTCGCCGATTACCTCAATATTACAACAGTTTGTCGAAGTCACACCTCGTGAAACCACAAAATCAAGTCACGTGTTTGAACTGTTTTTAAGTCGCGTTTGGATTTTGTCTTACGTATAATAACTATAGTTAAGAATATTCAGCATTCATATCAATCATATTAAATCACAACAGATCAGATCAAAATTTTGGTGTTTAATGAACGAAAATTTCCATAAGTTTTGACTGCACGGGGATGGCTGGTTTAAACATTCGCTACGCCTTTTTCTACTGCGGTGAGATTTATGTGTTGAAACCCCACATGGGACTCAGGTTGTTGTTCTGAGTCTGGTTTTGCTTTGTGTTCTTTTCTTGTATGTTTGTAACAAGATTTGTTCCTAATCCCAGAGAGTTGTCTTTTAACCGACTTCAAAACAGAGGTTCTCAATTCGACTATAGTTTTGATGATTCTTTTTGTATTTGAAAGCTGGTGTTTCTAGTTTTTTTTTTTTATATTTAATCTGCCAAAATGACTCTGCCCTGCCTGATGGAAAGCATGAGCAGAATCCAAGAGTGATGGTCACCATCCTCAATGCGAAAAAGAACAATGCAGCATGGTGACCCACACTATGGCGGCCTGGGGGGAAAGGGGATGGTGAGGGGGATAGGGGGCGTTGGATTGGGGTATGGGCCTCCGGTATCCTCACTCACTCGATGAAACACAGCTTAAGCGCTGTTTCACACCGGTTTTCTGTGAGGCCTTGGTATCACTCCGGTCGAGCCGGCCCATTCATGCCGAAGCGTGGCTCTCTCACGGTATCGTGGCTCCATTTCAATATCTTTGTTGAAATTATGCTATAAAACCAAAAGAAAAACTGCTACCAGTACGTAAATTACGTACAACAACCATTATTCAACTTTTCTCCATCACACAAGTTCATCCTAAATATGATTCTGTTTGTCAGTTAGCAGTTCACCGCCTCCAGCTGACAATTGAGATATTGTCTGATCACACATCTCTATCAGAACTGTTACCAGTTTACGTCTGAATATTTTCGCTCGGATAACGGGGTGCATGCCGGTTCAGTAGGCCGGTTCAAAGCGGTTGATAGACATATGCTATAAATATTACGTGACGTCATTCATACATGTATCCCTTTAGAAGTGCAAGTTGAATTTGCATGAAATTTTTATTTCGAGACAGATTCTTATACTTATGTAATTGTGGAATGACATATTATAATAGTTATGGATATATAGGGATAGGTAAGTAAACGTGGAAAGACGTAGTTTTGTAGTAATTATGATATTTGTTTCCTTTAAATTGTTTTTGCAGCCTTAATTCTTCCGGACACGAAAAGTGAACATACTTTTCCGAAAGTTACCGTGTAGGAATTGTTGTTGAGTCTCCACGGAGACCTCTCCCAAGAATTGTTTTCAGAAGTACATAATATAAAGTTAATATTGTGGTAGGGGACCCTATTTTTATTAATCCAAAAAAAATAAGATATAAATCTTAGAACAGGGCACGGTTAACATTGAAACTGAATGATTAAAACTTACGTAAAGTTTGTTCAGTTATCACATTCGAAAATATCAATAAAACGATGTAACATTCGAATTCACTGCGAAAAGTACAAGATAATAATCAAATTTCATTCTTCACACATATATGGTAATCTTATTCGTTTATCTAGAGCTTTATTATAGTGTGAAAACGTATTGATGGTATATAAGAAAATGGTTGGAGTCTTAATTCTTTGTTAATAAAATTCCTCTTTAACTTTTTTGTTTTGGGAGCATGGTGTTCGTTATCTTTGTTTTTCATGTTGGTTTGGTCTTTTATCCTTTTATTTATTATATTGTATTGGTGACACAACATACGTACATACACAACATTAAAATAAACGAAATATTAATACTACATAGAATACACTAATTAACTAATGAAGGCTTATTAAAATTTACTACAATGAAATATAACTAATTTATTTTCTTATAATGACTGGTGTGACTCATTTTGTTATCATGGATACTGAAATATTTAAATGTCAAAATATGGTATAAATGGTCATAATTTATATTTCTTCTTATCTTAGAGAGATCTTAAGAAACAGGTCGTGACAATGAAATTTTACTGTAAATAGTTTACAAATTGTTATTAAACAATTAAAGCCGATACATATGTCTATCTGTGGCTTCTTATCTTATAAACATGTGGACTAATTTTGTTTAATAACGTGCAATAAAACTTTCATTTAATAACAAGTTCTTTATTTAAAAAGTTTTTTTAATCAAGCTAATATTATTTGTTAATAAAATAACTTTAAGCCCTTTCATTTAATTAATATCCATATTGGATGGGTTGTTCAGAAATATGTTAACCGCCAAGTTGTTACGACGGCCATTATAGATTTATAATAATACCGATTATGTATAATTACATAGTCATCAGAACTAAAGGAATATTTCAAATTTCAGCTCAATGGGAAATCGGAAAGTGGATCAAATTTAATTTGCTAGATTTGATTACCGACAGGCATCGAGACAGGTGAAACTAAATAAAAAATTGTGTAAATAATTCCATGGCTAATCATCTCATGAAAGTATATAACAAACGCTAAGAAGTTGATAAAAGGATGTGTCTCATAGACAATTAAAGTGATTTATCTATGGGACCAAGGGATAAGGGAATAAGAGGAAGGGACCACACGCAATGGCCGTTAATCGTATACTAATCGCCGCTTTGTAGTAGTTATCCGCGAAGCAAGATAAAATCGCCTATTCGGGAATAGTGTTCCGTTTCATATATATATGTATTATGTTTTGTGTTTTTTTTTGTAAACGATCCATATTGGAAACAGTAGATAGCTATAGATATTCTCTTACTCGAATTATATTAAGTTACTTTTAGAAGCCTCGAAATGTTCCCATCACTTGAACATTTTTTTTAGATAAACGGTCTTTTTTAACAGAATATGCTGTTTGATATATTCTTCGCTGTCTCACTCATCTCAAAGTATAATATATGAACAAACCAAACATGTTTTCATATAAGAAGGATACTACCTTCATTATACATAATAATTTAGTGCTTACAAACAATATATTGTTAAATGTTATCGTTTCACATTAAGTTTGTAATTTGTGTTCCTTCAAAATTAATTTTTTATACAAAAGCTGCCTTTCCCTTTAAGGGCAAAATAGAGCTTTATTTGATTGCAAACTGTCTGGAGTCTGAGCTGAAATTAAATTCTGAAGAGCATCATTAATCAGCCAGATGTGAGTAATAATCTGGCAAATTATGTTTATTTAGATAACTTCAAAGTGAACTGTGAGCTGTGAGTTTTCTTACTGTATTATAATACATTTGTATAAATAATTATTATGAAAATGACGATGAAAATGTCACGAATCTCCATTTTGTTTTTTGTATTCAATAGCTCGCTATACGTGTTAAGCAAATTATAAATGTAGTGAACAGTTGACTAATTAAATAAATAAAAAATAAATAAAATAAATAAATTTACTAAACTGTATGAATCATAATTTTAATAAATTAAGCCCGCCCGTTGTTGTTACATTGATAAAAAATGTAGAACATTACTGACTCAGAAGATTAACAGAAAAAGACAACATTTATGCTGTCATGTTTCAAAAAGAAGAAAAGCTTCGTCTCGTCTTAAGCATAATAGTTAAACACGAAATACTTAGAAGTGTAATATTGATATTAAAATATTCATTCTGTATAAATACTGTCTTAATATTGTGTGAGAGAATATTATTTTACTGTATTGACGCTGCACATTTAACAAACAACACAAATTACATTACACGATAGAACTTCGGGTACCTTTCCTCAAGATACCTTCACTAATTACGCAAGAATATTAATTTCTACTGAGCGCATAAACTTCGCAATCTTGAGATACCGTGCACGAGATATCGAACCGTTACCCTACATTCAACATTTATGTAAGTAGGAGTAAGTAATTTATAGAGTAACTTGCAATGCGAAATTTGCAATATCTAAAAAACGTACTCCCCTATTGACACAATGGCGTAATCCCCAAAACAAAAGCCTTCCTCGAACAGGCGAATTGATCATGCTTAGCGTGCTATGACCTAATGATTGCTGATATTGGGAAGTTGTTTCGGCACTAATCCTGATAAGTAGTATAGTTTAGCGGTGAAAAATAAATTTATACTTCATACGCAATCCTGATTACCACATAACCGCTCAATACTGATAAGCTTCTTACTCCCACTGCATAAAACGTTAAAATGACATGATCAGCTGGCGCAATAATCACCAAATTATTCAAGTAATTGTTCAAATTTCACGAATTATTCATTGTAATAGAAATTAGTCTTCATATTAGATAGTTTTAATAAAACCGTATACATCGAAATACATAGTAACACAAACTGTACATTAAACAAGGTATAATTAATTATAAACATTGTACCAATGGCTGAGGGTATTAAGTCTGCGAGGGCACGAGGGGCTTCCGAAGCCGAGTATATCCACTTATATCGGCTTTGCCTGACGCCCGCTTACCTTAGTTTTATGGCTTGTTGCTACCTAGAATATGGACGTATTTAAATTGGATTCAGTCACGAAATCTAGACTGGGACATGTGTCATGGCTGAGTAATTATATCCCATGGGTAAATAATGCTAATATTATTAAGGCGAGACGCTTACGTGGACTAGATATTGCAGTACATGTGTGACTATCTTGGATTTTACATTAGAGCACATGTGAGTGGTTATTTTAAAACATGATGGATATAAAGAGAGACGGTTAAATTTATGGTAACACTAGGTGACCCGGCGAACTTTGTTTTGCCATAAAAATGAATATTTAGGTGTGGGTCACCCTTATCACTGGAATGAAAAATAAATGTTGGCCGATTCTCAAACATAGCCTATTTGCACACAAAATTTCATAAAAATCGTCCCAACCGTTTCGGAGGAGTTTAGTAACAAACATCGCGACACGAGAATTTTTTATATGAGATTATAAAACTGAACTTGCTCATTTGTCTGATTGAACGTGATAATCTCTGGTACTATTATTTCGAAAAATTTAGAAATAATATTTTAGTGCGGTTGAGACCATTTACCGAGGAATGTTATACAATTTAATGCTGCAACCAAAAGAAACCGAATATCATTAAAAAATGTTGCCAAAACGGGAATAATTTATCCGTTTTAACGTAAAACAAATATTTCAATAAACTGTATGAGTTTTCTAACAGGTTTAAAAAGACGTAATAATTGTATTGAAATCAATATAAAATATTTTGAACAAATTATTTTTTTTGTGCTTGAGCGGTCGTCACAACGCTTTCTATTGCGCCGAGGTTTGTGGGTTCAATTGCACATGGGACAACACTTTGTGTGATCCACAGATAGTTGTAAATTAATATATGTTTGTCAATTTCTTCGCTATATAATATGTGTATTTCTGATGCGGGAATTGACTTTTCATAAAAGATTAGTTTATGCCCGCGGCTCAGCCCACATATATGTCGGCTATCGCGGCAAATAGTAACCTATATGTTATTCTGATGTATATAGATATATTACTGTAAAGTTTCATCCAAATCCGTTGAGTAATTTTTACGTGAACGAGTAACAAACATCCATACTTACAAACTTTCGCGTTTATAATTTTAGTAGGATGAAGAAGTTTTGTAATTCTAATATTTTTTTTCTATTTCGGACTTCTAACACACAACGCTATCTGTCCCAAACTAAGCGGAGCTTGTATTATGGGTACTAGACAACTGATATGAATACATAAATACTTTTTTTGTTATGTATCAAATATTTGCAGATCATACAAACATTTGGTCCGACCCAGGATTCGAACCTGAGACCTCATGGACAGCAGTCGCGTACGCTACCACTGCGCCACCGAGGCAGTCAATAATGTTTAATTAATTTATAACGAACTATAGTTCCGGATTTCTTTTAGCCTTAAGAAGAAAAAACCATTGTAAGATTTATTTTAAAACTGCAGATTATATAGGAGAGCCATTTTTCGGCACGAATAGCCTGGCTCAACCGGCACAATACGGCCACGGCTACACAGAAAACCGATGTGAAACAGTGCTTGCTTTGTGTTTCACCGAGTGAGTGAGGATACCGGAGGCCTATACACCAACTCCTCCCCCATCCCCACCCTCTAAAGGCCGGTAACGCATTTGTGATGCCTTTGGTGTTGCGAGTGTCCATGGGTGGCGGTAATCACTTACCATCAAGCGATACGTCTGGACGTTTGCCATAGCCGATTTCCATAAAATAAAAAATACGCTTACGAAATGTTGTAGTGTTCAAAAAGTAACTCCAAGATTTTTCAACAATATGGTAATACAATATCTCGCTGGGCTTTTGTGTAAAATTTATTGTGAAATGTTGATTAGCTCCTGAGTAATTTTATACGTACTATTACAATGCTTCTAAATAAAATATAACATTCATTTGAAATTTCTTTACATATTAATAAGTACTGTCCTCATTATTTTATGGTTTCAGCAATCACGTAGCGCAATATATAACTGTAGGCAGAATGTTTGAATGTAGTACCTAAAAATATCAGAATAAACCTGAAGATTATAATTATCTTCAGATTATTCTGATATTTTTTTATATTATAAATCACAAAAATAACTTTTTCTTTCTCCTAGCCTTTATTATTCCCAAGATTATTTAAAGTTGGCTTCTAGTTCGCCCGGGTCTTAGCTGAATATCAGTTTTTACATATACTAACTTTTGAACTTTCGCGTTTTATGACATAATCATTATTTTCCTTCTTTGACCTGGTCGAAACGTCAGGCACATCACCTTTAAATAAGTGATCGCGTTAATTCCCGTGAAAATAATTAACAGTCTTTGCATACTCCGGGCTGTTATTAAAAATATCTTGTAAGGAAAATGCTACAATAGTACAGTCGCATACTCTAAACAGTACAATAATAAAAAAATAACACTTTTCACGGTTTTATTATTTCTATTTAATAATATGGTTCGTTTTCCTTCTATTACAATGCTGATATCTGTCACTTCTTCAGTGACAGTCGCGTTATCAACACAAATCGATTGACGTGAGAATTATAAAAATTGGTGCACACCTTTTGCTTCTAGATTTCCACGAAGAAACATACATAAAAGTTCAAATTAATTTTCTTTCTTGGCGTTTCGCAGTCGGGGAAAAGATAAATGTTCTTTTGCTTTAATAACCAGTCTAGTTAATTCCAACACAATAGGAATATAGTACCAGCAAAACTTCAAGAACATTGAAATTTTATCATAACGTCCATTTGGGTTTTCAGAGCACCAAAACTAAGTAGAAGTTTCGAGCAAGTTCAATATACCGTTGTTCACTCAGGCCCGTTGAGGAATAATTAATTTTCTATAACCGAATCGTTTGCGTCAAGTTTGAGATATTTAAGTAAGGTCACTTCGTGTTCTTAAAAGTTTTCTAATTGTTTGAGAAAATTAAAAAGTTAAAAGCTACTCAGTCGAGTTGAGAGTTTGTTTAATTATTTTTTCGATACGTTTCATGAATGTTGACTGTATTAAAGTTATTTGTATTGAAGCATGTCAGCATTGTTAAGTTTGAATTTTAAAAAGCTTGATTTAATCAATACTGTTACAAGTTGTTAACTGTACCAAGCCAGGCTTCGGCACAGAGGACCAGCTCGAAGAAACAATAGAACGGCCTCACGTAAAGTCATCGCTTTTCACTCGGTGTGGAGTTCACATAAGAACAGTTTTAAGGACGGCAATGCACTTATTTATTATGTTGTAGGTGCCGCAAGGGCGAGAGCAGCGCTAACGTTTCTGGCACGTAAAGAGAACTCGGGGTTCCCACTCCGGTGGAAGTCATCTGCAAGCCCGAGATGATAGATAGATGGCCCGAGGTACTTCGGGGCTTCAGGGATTTTCTTTCTGGTTCCTAGATTACTAGTACCTGAGACGGCGTGCGGTTTGTGAACGATTCGAGACTGACATAACTACCGACAGTTTATGTCCGGTTAATTTCTGCACAAACAAAAAAAGAGGTCCCGTGGGCCGCGGTAGATACTTTTTATACCGAGACCCGTCTGCTATACAGTAATGCAGGTTGTTGAGCATGTTTTTATATCATTGACTTTGTAAGGGTTAATTAATTTAAGAATATACTATTCTTTTTATGGAATAGGGGGCAAACGAGAAGATATATCGCCTGATGGTAAGTGATTTCTGCCGCCCATTGATAACTTGAACACCAGAGGCGTCACAAGTGCATTGCCGGCCTTTGGGGAAAGGGGAGGAGGAGAGGAGTTGAGGTATGGGCCTCCAGTAAATATTATTTAAAACATTTGCAGATCATACAAACATTTGCTTCGACCCGGGAATCAAACCCGAGACAAGCACGGCAATTGCATAAGCTACAACTGTGCCACCGAGGTAGTTAAGAATTGTCGCAAAAATATTATTTAGTGCACAACTTCTACCTAATTATATTAAACCGTCCATATAATCAATAAAGGTTTCAAACAAATGACTCCGATTTGGGTAAAGATCCCACAAAAACGGGACGTGATAGCAATGACTAGAATGAATACGCTTTTCTTTATAACAGACGTCTGACCGAAGACCCTAAATTTGCCATGGCGTCCCAAATCAAAGAAAATTGATCCATTTATATGCAGTATTCCTTAGAATCATAATATTTGCATACATTTGTTCAGTAACTGTTATTAATGCGTAGCTTAATGTAAGTATTAGATGGAAATTGAGAATATACTTTTAACACTTCAGTGATGGATATTTTTATTCGTCATTAGATTTTAGGTAGGTACTTTTTATTATCAGTATCTATTTTGATGACTTATAGCATACAGGCATACGTCCCAAAAGTACAGAAGAATGAATTTTGTGAAAAAGTAATTGGATATTTTAATTCTTATGACAAAACATATTAAAACATCTCACAGGAAGTTTTTCATTATTTTTGAGAAAACTTCAAAGTTATCATTCTCAATAAAATGACCGTACCTTGCGTACCATAAATAAACTATGGAGGTAAAAAATAAAGTTAACAAGCATCCCTTTTAACTATTTGTTTCCCCAACGCTTTCAAATTACTATTCTTACTCGAAAGCTAGCTTCTATTGTTACTCGAAAGTTGATTCCTCGTAAACATCCATGGAAATTAATGGTATTTTCACTCCACGGGGTAAAATGTAAAATGTATCGCTGCAAATATTTTATGTCGAAATCAATTTTGTCTGGCCGCTTGAGATATTATCCATCATTAATGCCGGAAGGACCGCCTGTGTTCTTATTTCTTACCTGATGATGGATTGCCAGCGTTAAAGTAGGTCAGATTGAAGCCTTTTATATATCTATATAATTAAAAATGAATCACAAAAATGTATGTACGCTTATAACTTTCGGTCGACTGCACCAAATTGGATAATTCTTTCTTTTATGTGTTTGTTATAATCAGGACAAGGTATGTATAGAAAAAACGACAGTGAATATGACGGTACAAAGTTAGCCGGTTTATATTAGCTAACCTTATTATAATATTATCTCTTTATTCCTTATTATAATAGCCTATTAATATTATAAACCGTGTTTTACCGTGGAAGAGCCACGCTTTGGCATGAATGGGCCGGCTCAACCGGAGTGATACCACGGCCTCACAGAAAACCGGTGTGAAACAGCGCGATCGCTGTGTTTCATTGAGTGAGTGAGGATACCGGAGGCCCGTACCCCAATCCCTCCCCCTACCCTGTCTTCATACCCCAAAGGCCGGTAACGCACTTGTGACACCTCTGGTGTTACGGGTGTCCATGGGAGACGGTAATCGTTTACCCCTTATACCATAAAAAAAAACGTAAAAGTTTGTATGGATGGATTTTTGTGACAATACAAAATAACTCCCATTTTCAAATATGGGAAAATTATACTGACGTTTTTCTTTCCGACATATCCTTTTATTTCGGAGCATAATTATTAAATGATAAATTCTGCGTCATTGATATGTAACCGTCTATATATTAAGGTTTGGTTGGTTCTCCATTAGGCAGCTCGAATATTTGTAATTAGTGTAATTATCGCCACAGATTACATATTAGCTCTGTTATTAACCTGTCCGAATTTATCTCTGGAACATGTTTCTGATATATAATACCGATCTACCTTAATGCGTCAAATGGATATTGTGTCGTTAAGATGTTGATAGATATGATGATGTAGATAGTTCGTCCATTTCTATCACGACGTTAAGCACAGGGTACAATGTAATATAAGTTACATTATAAACAAGTGAAGATTACCCCACTACAAAATCGGGTTTTGTTACTATTTGTTATTTTTTTGAGGAATGAAGTATATTTACCTCTATAAATAAGAATACTTCTACTAAACTAAGAAAATGTCCAAATAAGACTTTTTTATCGATAATTTCGTCACAGGTTGAGCATGCTTGTCACTCAATCACGCCCTCATACATAAACAGATTAAGGACTTTAGTTTACAGATGCCATGTCTTCTGTGTCTACACGTAGGCGTAACAGTATCAAGAGCATGGTAGGTGGACCCGTATCTAGTAATTTCACTCGCTTTTCAATCAAACTTTCTATTTAATTTTCACCAACATTCAAATGTCAGCATTATTTGAGAGCATTAAACTACTATAGTATGTAAGGTTTGTAATATATTTTTGCATATTGCTATGAAATTTAAATTAATAAACTTTAGATCCACATAGCTGTTGTAGGACGACCAAAAAGTTACACTCAGTTCATCTTTTTATTTCCATTTTTTTATTCTACTTGACTGCCTCGTTGGTCTAGTGGTTAGCCTAAGCGATTGCAGATCAAGAAGTCTCGGGTTCGACTGCTGTTGGGTTTTCCTTAAAAGAAATTCTTAATAGCAGCCCGGATCACGGAATATGGTGGTGTTTCCCGCCTGTGCCTAAGAGAGCACGTTAAGCCGTTGGTCCCGGTTATCATGAACATATTTGGCAATCGTTATTGGGAAGTCGGTGCCCTAAAATATACTGACGAGTAGTTCAACCTTCGAATTCAGGTCACCTTCAGGGTTGCGGAGGTCCGATGCTATTCGCTCCGTGTAAAAACTGATATTCAGTTAAAACCGGTTGAACAAGCCCACCCTAAATCTTTGGAATAATAAAGGCTAGGAAGATGATGATTTTGTTTGTATTTTACTTATAATTTATAGTTTCTCGAATCGTTGTCTGTGATAAAGAGTGTCTTATTGTCACCAGCTCCGGTCTTGACACAGACGTCTCCTTAGCAAGGTATCATATTTGTGTCAAGTTTTTATTCTAATTGTAGTGCTGTTGTCCTGTGGAGACAGCTTTTACACCACCCACACAATATTCCACATTAATACAATATCAAAATGTTCTCTTCTCTGATAACGTGTATATACGTCATGTGGTTCAGGTCACTGAACACTGAATCCCGTGTAATAATTTTAATAATCAAATTTTTCCCCTACCCAATCCATCATAAAGACAAGGGACACCAACAAAAACTTTCGTTACCTTGAAAAAACAGATCCCTTTTGAGATCAGCATTGCCACGCCTTACGGACCACATCCGCCCTAACTACTCCAATCCATCAGCATTTTGGCAACGTTGCAAGACCCGCCAGCATCAATATAATATGGAAATCTTTTACCTGAACACTTGGAATAAATATTTACATTGCAGAGAAATGGTAGGTATATATTTTTTTTGTTTATAAAAGACAACTCTCGCATTAGGAATAAATCCTGTGTCGCTTGGGGACCTTACAAACTATGTACATGAACGTAGGATACCGAGGCTTAGAACAACGATTTGTGGATCACACAAAATTTTGTTCCATGTGGGGTTTGATCTCAAAACACAGGCGTTGCGACCACTTCAATCAGTACACCATCCATAAACTCAAATTGCGTTCATATGTTTTCTTGAGAGCAATACGTAGTACATATCACGTGACTGCTCTACCGATAATACCTGCTTGTGCACCTATCTTCCTCACCCTTATTTCGTAAATAACTATATTAAAGCTATTTAAACGTTTCAAAATGGAAGAAGTTACGTTTTAATTCCAACAGTAGCTAGTTTAATCAAATCCCTGGCTTATAACATTCAATAATTTATATTCCCCGTTCGTCCTTGAACTAGTTGTGTCCCCAGGACCCGTCGCCCTAAATATTCACCCTCCTGTAGCACACCTAATGGCGGCGAGCGCTGCTTCCAATATAGTTGACAGTTTTACTCCACGATAGGTCAAATCGGCAAACTGTTGCAAATAAATCATGGCTCTGTTATCTATACAAATAAATAAAACTGGAGTGTTTGTAATGTTAAAATAAGCGCTTTTTATTAAATACATATGTATGTGTACATATACCAAAATAACATTTTTTACAAATTTTGTCTATCTTTTTGTTCCGGGTAATCTCTGGAATGGCTGGACCGATTTCGACGAGACTTTAGCTAGTTATTAATATCTTAATATGTATATGAAAATGTACAGTTTGTTTATACGTTTAAAAAAATATCGAATCGATTAAGCTTAAATGCTACGATGTAAAACCCGCTTCAAAACTAGGGATAGGTCAAACAGCTCTGTAAAGACAAGAACTTGAAACAAGTCATTATGTTGCAATAGGTCCAACACTTCTTTTGAAAGGGAAACCTACGTCGAGCACAACATTAAATACGGTAGAAAATAATTTAAAAAAATTTGCGACGATCGGTACTCATGGCTTATTCTTAGATATGAAACTGCAAGTTCAGTTTGGTTGAATATGGCTTTCGATTTTATTACAGCAATTGCGCTAAACTGTCTACCACTTTAACAATATGGCGCTAAGGGCATCATTTAAGTAAGTTACTTCAAATTGATTGCAGAAATAAAATCGAATTTAGATATATTGAGTCTAATTTTCCCCCAGGACAGGGCCAGATAAAGCACAGCGTCGATCAGGGGAGGATCTGATATAACATTTGTCTGGGTCCTCCGGGAGTACAGCGCCAAAGGTCGGTCCTCGGGGAGTTTTTTAGTGGAAACACCACATACTTCTGGCTCTTGTGTCCCCGAGCAGCTGAAAGTCTGAAGGGATTATTCACCACCTGAACAAAAAAAAGATAGATGGCGCCTGTAATAAGAAAAATAAAATGATGCTTACATTTGAATCTCTCAAAACTGTCTTTTTTTATAACCATTATTACTGATTTTGAAGAGAGTTATTCAATATCCAATATTTGGTCATGTACTTTTATAACATACCTGCACATATTAAACTACAAAAAGAAGATGAATCGTAAGAATCGCGAGTCTATAATGAACATAGTAGTAACTTGAATCTCACTTTATTCATACAACCATGGATTATGGGACAACTTGCCTTTCATACTTTCCCTTTATAAACCACCTCCATAACCACCGTTATCCAACCTATCCATCAAATGCAATGTTACAACTACTATATAATCTATCCAGATTATATCGTAGTGGTAACATTGCATTTGACGGGTGGGGTACAAAGTACTATTTATTATAGTATTTAGATTGCAGTAATAACTAGTACCTCGGATGATCGAGCTTTGCTAGGTATTTTTTTTAGTAAATTTTCTAAAAATGAATGCTAGCACAAACAATTCATCCCCGAAACCCCCTGCATACTAAATTCAGAATAACCAAAAACAACAGCAACGTTTAAAAGTAAACCCGTTACGTAGATATAACACTAATTGCGTTTGTTGGCGTATTTCATCAAGATCCCTTCAGCCGTTTCTGCACGAAGCCGTCACAAATATCAATCCATTTAATCTTACTTTTGCCTTTATAATATTACTAAGATTATACACATAATTCACACATCGCCAGGCATAATCTCTTAAATGATTTGGTGTTAAGTTGCAATCAGAAGTTGTTTGAGTAACAAATCCTTCACGGTTCGCAAGTTTATCAATATTCACAGTATCAACTGTATCTCAAAACTTGATGATTTGATTCGACTATAACTAATTCGACAAAAATTGTAATTCTATGATGTTCTCGAGGAAAACTTTCTTCATAAACATTTATCTTTCAAAGAGAAAGAAAAAAAAAACATCTGCAGGAGAATAGACTCTTGAAAAATTTGTCAACTATTTTATTTCATCGCTAATCGAATCGTGTTTGTGTTGTTGAATGTGGAAATAGGGCTGTCAGTTTTCTAGTTACTTTCATGTATATTTATACAAATTGACACTTGTTTTTTTTCTGTTGCGTTATTTTCCATAGTTTCAGTATCCATGCTGCATAGTTGCATTGTCCGAAATCACAATGAGTATGGTGATCACCGCTCTTGGTTTCAGCTCAGGCTTTCCATCAGGCAGAGTTATATTACTTTGGCAGGCGGACCGCAGACGGTGCCCGTGTTAGTGCCGGCAGGCGAGAGCCATTTTAAGAGAGCCTTTTTAACAGATTAAAAAGGCTCTCTAATTAGGCTACGTACGTCGCAACACTTTATGTGATCTACAAATTGACGTTCTGAGTCTGGGTGTTATTTGTATCCGTTTCATGTACGTGTATGTTGCACACACGCGCAGGACATATGTTCCTAATGCGGGAGTTACCTTTACAAAAAAATATTTCTAAGTCCTGTTCTCAGTACATATAAAGCTAACAATGTTTTGGACTATACACAGACTCACACATAATGCTCACTTGGTTAAGATAAAGTTGCTGAAGCATCCTGCTTAGTTTAACTTCTCCTAAACATTTTGGCTTAAACCCAAATCAATTCGCAAAATACAGTTTAATCGTTTAGTTTATAACTAGTTAAGATAATGCTCAATTTTGAATCAAGCTGAAAATTATGGCGTTAGGGTTATCAGATTCAGGAAGGGGCCACCAGTAAACAGTGGATGGCTCGAGGTACGTCAGGGTTCCAGAGATTTCCTTTCGAGGGTGCACCTGGTTCCCCGGCGTCTAATACCCGAGACATTACGCGGATTTCAGTCGGTTCGGACATAACCAACAGTGGGTGGTAGGCGAGAGCATTTGTTTCGGTAAAAATTGTTCGATATTTTTTAATGCCAAGTCTTTGGCATTTGCTGCTTCAGTGATTAGAACGGTATGCCATTGTTTACTTACATATTAATTGATACAAACATATTTTTTATACACATGANTGCGGTCCGCCTGCCAAAGTAATATAACTCTGCCTGATGGAAAGCCTGAGCTGAAACCAAGAGCGGTGATCACCATACTCATTGTGATTTCGGACAATGCAACTATGCAGCATGGATACTGAAACTATGGAAAATAACGCAACAGAAAAAAAACAAGTGTCAATTTGTATAAATATACATGAAAGTAACTAGAAAACTGACAGCCCTATTTCCACATTCAACAACACAAACACGATTCGATTAGCGATGAAATAAAATAGTTGACAAATTTTTCAAGAGTCTATTCTCCTGCAGATGTTTTTTTTTTCTTTCTCTTTGAAAGATAAATGTTTATGAAGAAAGTTTTCCTCGAGAACATCATAGAATTACAATTTTTGTCGAATTAGTTATAGTCGAATCAAATCATCAAGTTTTGAGATACAGTTGATACTGTGAATATTGATAAACTTGCGAACCGTGAAGGATTTGTTACTCAAACAACTTCTGATTGCAACTTAACACCAAATCATTTAAGAGATTATGCCTGGCGATGTGTGAATTATGTGTATAATCTTAGTAATATTATAAAGGCAAAAGTAAGATTAAATGGATTGATATTTGTGACGGCTTCGTGCAGAAACGGCTGAAGGGATCTTGATGAAATACGCCAACAAACGCAATTAGTGTTATATCTACGTAACGGGTTTACTTTTAAACGTTGCTGTTGTTTTTGGTTATTCTGAATTTAGTATGCAGGGGGTTTCGGGGATGAATTGTTTGTGCTAGCATTCATTTTTAGAAAATTTACTAAAAAAAATACCTAGCAAAGCTCGATCATCCGAGGTACTAGTTATTACTGCAATCTAAATACTATAATAAATAGTACTTTGTACCCCACCCGTCAAATGCAATGTTACCACTACGATATAATCTGGATAGATTATATAGTAGTTGTAACATTGCATTTGATGGATAGGTTGGATAACGGTGGTTATGGAGGTGGTTTATAAAGGGAAAGTATGAAAGGCAAGTTGTCCCATAATCCATGGTTGTATGAATAAAGTGAGATTCAAGTTACTACTATGTTCATTATAGACTCGCGATTCTTACGATTCATCTTCTTTTTGTAGTTTAATATGTGCAGGTATGTTATAAAAGTACATAACCAAATATTGGATATTGAATAACTCTCTTCAAAATCAGTAATAATGGTTATAAAAAAAGACAGTTTTGAGAGATTCAAATGTAAGCAACATTTTATTTTTCTTATTACAGGCGCCATCTATCTTTTTTTTGTTCAGGTGGTGAATAATCCCTTCAGATTTTCAGCTGCTCGGGGACACAAGAGCCAGAAGTATGTGGTATTTCCACTAAAAAACTCCCCGAGGACCGACCTTTGGCGCTGTACTCCCGGAGGACCCAGACAAATGTTATATCACATCCTCCCCTGATCGACGCTGTGCTTTATCTGGCCCTGTCCTGGGGGAAAATTAGACTCAATATATCTAAATTCGATTTTATTTCTGCAATCAATTTGAAGTAACAAGTAAGTTATATAAATGATGCCCTTAGCGCCATATTGTTAAAGTGGTAGACAGTTTAGCGCAATTGCTGTAATAAAATCGAAAGCCATATTCAACCAAACTGAAATTGCAGTTTCATATCTAAGAATAAGCCATGAGTACCGATCGTCGCAAAATTTTTTAAATTATTTTCTACCGTATTTAATGTTGTGCTCGACGTAGGTTTCCCTTTCAAAAGAAGTGTTGGACCTATTGCAACATAATGACTTGTTTCAAGTTCTTGTCTTTACAGAGCTGTTTGACCTATCCCTAGTTTTGAAGCGGGTTTTACATCGTAGCATTTAAGCTTAATCGATTCGATATTTTTTTAAACGTATAAACAAACTGTACATTTTCATATACATATTATGTGTGAGTCTGTGTATAGTCCAAAACATTGTTAGCTTTATATGTACTGAGAACAGGACTTAGAAATATTTTTTTGTAAAGGTAACTCCCGCATTAGGAACATATGTCCTGCGCGTGTGTGCAACATACACGTACATGAAACGGATACAAATAACACCCAGACTCAGAACGTCAATTTGTAGATCACATAAAGTGTTGCGACGTACGTAGCCTAATTAGAGAGCCTTTTTAATCTGTTAAAAAGGCTCTCTTAAAATGGCTCTCGCCTGCCGGCACTAACACGGGCACCGTCTGCGGTGCCCGTGTTAGTGCGGGCAGGCGCTGGGAAAAGTCCGTATGTCGTAATAACAGCATCTCCGTGATCCCTCCCAACTCAGGCGCAGAGTGGCACACCGTATGATTTTAGTCGGTTCGATTCCGACACACCACCCCAACGCAAACTCCGGTGAAATTAACGTTAAAAAAATAGGCCTCCGTTGTCCTCATTCACTCGGTGAAATATAACGCAAGCGCTGTTTCACACCGGTTTTCTGTGAGGGCATGGATGGTATCACTCCGGTCGAGCCGGCCCATTCAGGTCGCAGCGTGGCTCTCCCACGGTAAATTTTAATGTTTCAAATTATATAACATATATTACTGAGTATTTATTGCTATTAATCCAAAGCATATTATTATCGATACGTTTCAAAGGCAAGTTTGTCACGTCTTTAGAAATTTCAACCTAGATTTCGATACGATAGAGCGCAATTCAGGTCGTGCAGAATAAATTATCTACGGTTATTTTAAACTGAAAGTTTTATTGAAATCGGTTCAGTAGTTTAGACGCAATGGTGAACATACTACACTAGACTAGTAAAACTATAACCATTCCTTTTGGTTTTGCCGTTGTCGGGCAGAAGTAGAAATAGGCCGCTAATAGAGTCAAAACTAATTACGTTTATGTTTGAATTACTTTTAAAACATAACTTGTAAAAACGTAATACAAGATGTAGATACAAATTAGTTCATATATCATGTGGAGTGTGAGCCACTAGGGTAGACTTTGTAGAGGGTTGTTCCCTAAAGACTTTATAGTAAAACACCTTGCTTACCCAGAGAAAGTTTGCGCGTAAATCTGTCGACTTGAAAAGGGATGGTTTTAGAAATTGTTCGCTAGATATTCCTAATACTCTAAATTTACGTCTTACATACATACATTACATTATGTGAAAATATATATTAATTGTGTCAAATTACGTTTAATTTTAGTTGTTAGCCTACTGTTTAATTTTAGTAGCGCCGACAGACGGAGTGGCGGCGAAGAGACTAATTCAGTAATAATTGAAATTTAACCTCAAGTTCTAGTGAATACAACTGTATTTAATGCAACGAAATAAAACCAAACTTCTCTCGCGACGCTTGCCTTCTTTTATTTCTTTGCATTTCGTTACAATTTAAATTGTTACTGAAATCGTCTCATCGCCGTCACTCGACCCGTAGGCAATGACCCTTACGTTTATTAGCCTCTTATAAAAAATAACTATTATGCTATCTAGAGATAGACTACCTTGTTGGTCTAGCGGTTAGCACATGCGAATGTCAATCTAGTTGTCCAGGGTTCGATTCTCGGGTCGGACTGCTGTTGGGTTTTTTTTTACAAGAAATTCTTAACCGCCCGTTCATTAGAGAGCACGTGAAGTCGTCGGTCCCGGTTGTCATGAACACTTATTACAATCGTTATTGGGAAGTCAGTGCCCTCAAATATACTGAAAACTTGTTTAACCTTCGAATTTAGTTCACCCTCAGGGTTGCGGAGGTCCGATTCCGTGGACAAACTGATATTCAAGTAAATCTGATTGAACTAGAAGCCAACCCCATTTAATCTTGGGATTAATAAAGGCTAGAAAGATGATTAAGCTATCTAGAGATAAGGTGACGTTTTTAACTTTACTCGTGTCAGTTATAGGCAAAGATAAATGAATATTTCCTATGGTTTAAATCATTCTATACTTTGATACTAATTCAGAACTTCGGCAAAAGAGATATGTTCGTATGACGTGTGCCCATGTGTTTTTTTTATTCTCTCTATGCATATGTCCCTGAAACGAATACCTATGGTAAAGTAATTCAAACAAATATAAAGAAATTATAGGGTCTTTAGATAACTATTCAATGGGTTATTTAGTATGAGTTTTCGTTATATAGAAAGGTTGATTTTTCTATTTAATTATGGTATATATAAGTTATTGTGTGTAATAGGATAATTATCCTAACATAGGATAATTATAAGCACGCTTAAGTAGTAACAGTATAGTAACTTAATCTCATAGTAACAGTTTTCCGCAATTACCCTTAATCTCTTGTTCCTAGTTCCCGAAGTAATTACCTATATCTACCAGTTCCCCAAAACGTACGGATTTTAGTTGTAACCGTATATTATAATTCATGTTGCTTGGAATTTTGTTATTAGCTGGTGCGGATTTCGTATGTAGACCTAAGTAGGAAATCGAATAGGGCGTTGCTTCGGCGGTGTTAAATTGAATAATCCCGTGAACGAAAGGAAATCTTATAAATATTAAGGCGAACAAATTGAGTGATATCTTATCTTGACATTTTCCTCACTTTATTTGTTGAATTATTCTTTTTTTTTATTCTATTTAATATACATGAGTTGTTTTTTTTTTTATAAAAAGAACTTATTAACAATGCAAATAATACAGTGTTGATGGACGATGTTCATTTCTCCCAAAAATGATGATAACATTTAGGCTATTGCTGGCACTTTATACCGACATCTCTGAATTTAAATTAGACATTATTTCACCACTGCGTTTATTAAAACACTGATGTAATATACATACGAAGACAGTTCAGTTGATGGAGACAAGCGGTGTAGGTGGCGAGAATATATGTTTTGTCTGAATATGTGATAGCTGGGTCTGCTACGAACAGTATGGCATATTTTTCATCGGGAGCGCACGTTTCACGCGCATGCTAGGACGCTACGTAAAACAACTCATTTGGGAACACCGTAGGATGTATGTTCGAGGCATTTCGACTGAACTCTGCCTCAGTTTTAGTAGTGTAGATTATCATCATCCACGAACACCTTCAATACCGCAAACTAACGGGGCAATGGGCCCCTAAACTGTTGAACGTGGAGCGAGAATTCGCCGCGCGTCTTACACTCTATAAAATAGTTAGGGTGGGAGGTACTGGAACACCCCTCCTTGCCATACAGTCCGGATTTATTACTTTGCGACTACCGCATGTTTGCACCATTGAAAGAAGTCCTCGGAGGTCAAAGATTCAACATCGACGACGAGGTGGAGGAGTTTGTGCGCACATGGCTGTTCGAGTTGCCCAAGGAATTCTTCGATACCGACATCAAAAATTTTGCCGGGAAGGTGAACAAAATGCGTAACTAGGAGGGGAAGTACCTAGAAAAACTATAAGTTTTGTAAAAAAATCCATACTGGATAATCGCGTCCCTGACACTAATTTGTCTCGATTATATTTGTACCTTGTACTTGCAATACCTAAAATGCTGGATGATTCCAGCGATCGAGAATGGCATTTTTGTCATAACGACGATAATCGTGTACCAGAAAGGTCAAGGGCGCTTATTTTATTATAATAAGGCATTACCCAGATACCAAGATGCCTGCCCGGTCGAAATACATTTTTCAGACGGTTGGAATAGAATACTTACACAGTACACGTACTTATTTTATTTTCAGTCTCTCAAAATAGTAAGAATGTCGCATATTGTGTTGCAGTTTTAATGTTTTATTTCAGTACTAGTTGTCGCCCAGTGGACGAAGTTAGATCATAATTCATTCATATTTTTTTTAGTTTTTGCACGCCTTTTCTATATAAACTATGCCTGTGTTAAACTTCATTACGTTTGCATGATTAGTATATATATATAGATACTATAAACAAAATATTTTTACCAACTGTAAATAGCTTGTAAAAAGTTAAAATTCAAAATTTGAAAACCCCCTACACAAGCGCTCAATCGAGTAATCAGACACCACAAATACATCTTGCAAAAGAGCTGATACTCTTCCCTGCTAGACTGATATTAACCAAATATAGCTAAGTGCCACTGCAAGGAAACTGGCTTGCAAATGAAAAAAAAAACGCATCGAAATCGGTTCATCCGTTTAAGAGCTACGATACCACAAATATACACACACACACACACAGGTAGACATTAACGTTAAACTTATAACATCCCACTTTTTGCGTCGGGGGTTAAAAAGTAACTTCAAAAGAAGTCGACACTTTGTGTCAATCAACGTTTATTGACATAAATATCATTGAAAATGTCAATTCTCTAACTTCATATCTAAATTTTTTATTAGTTATAAAAGACAAAACTGACAGTCACAAATTTAATATCGTGTTAGTTTATTATGGACCTTTTGAGTCCCTTTTATAAAAAATTTAAAAAAGTGAGTATAACTCACAATTTTTTATATTTTTTTTACAAATTAAATGCCTATCTATTTTATGACTTAATAAATCCTTTATAATTTTATACTAGTATTTTAAATTTTAAAGAAACTCTGTCTGAACCGATTTGAATGAATCCCGATGTAGAGATAGATTGGATATTGGAGAAGGGCATAGCTACTTTTGTCGCTATAACATACATGCATAAACATACTACTTACAGAACAATGAAACTGAAATTCCCGTTTCATCTGTCCGAATTGAGTTGTATTCATAGAAACAATCCAATGTGGAATCCAAATAAATTAAACTTCTGGGAAATCAAAGTATTATAATGAGATAATATGATAAAAGCACATAAACCGTGTGCTTTTATCCTATTATCTCGAACAACACAGTGAAAATTGTAAAATATACATTATTAGAAGGGGACTTAGCTCCGAGAAAACTAGGCTCACTGAGGCGAAATTAGATCATTTATTATGAAAAAATATGAAAATATTTTTCATACAATATATTTATATTTTTCATGTAATATTTCCACATTTATTGTAGCGCAAACGAGGAGAGATTCAGCGCCTTGTTGGCGCAGTAGTGGCGTACGCGACTCTTGTGCAGGAGGTATTGGGTGCGATTCCCGGGTGGGATCAAATATTTGTTTCAGAGTTTAGGTGTTTTCGATGTATGAATATGCACACATTTACAAAAATAATAATAGTAATATATAAGTATTTTATCAGTCAATCTCGCTTTCATGGTACAAGCTCTGCTAAGATTAATCTTGGATGGCGTTGTGTGTCAGATGTGTGAAATATTTATTATTTATTTATTATTCACTTAATAGAAGTGATCAGCGGCATCCATGGACACTCCAATCCTAGTGTTTCAAGAGCGTTGCCAGTTTTTCTAAAACAAACGTAATAAGTGTACAAGATTTAAGTCCGTTCCTTGAAAGAAGACTTAACTGAATAAATTACTAAACTTTAATAATTTTATCTTACTACCAAATTACAATTCTAAACTAATTGTTCAGTTAAGTCAACCCTTCACATTAGTGACCTGCCTGATCTAGATATGACATGTGTTTCAGTCAGTGAAACACTAGTCTTACTGCGTAAGTACTCGACTTCTAAAGTCGAGTACTTACGCAGTTTTAAAGTTCTATAAGTCGTGTCGGTACTGTAGGCTCGATTTTTTTGCTACTATATATTATTTTTTTATTTTTTGACTGTACAGGATGTGTGAAATACACATCCTGTACAGTGAAAAAAAAGTATCTATTTGTGTTAACGGGTGAAATAAATTACCTGGATGACCGATATTCTCTTTTTTCGGTAAATTTTCTAAAACGAATTGTAGCTAGATCGATTTATCGCCCCTAAACACCCTGCATAGTAAATTTCATGTAAATCGTTGGAGC
The DNA here is from genome assembly GCA_003709505.1 of Hyphantria cunea. NCBI lineage: Eukaryota > Metazoa > Arthropoda > Insecta > Lepidoptera > Erebidae > Hyphantria > Hyphantria cunea. The sequence goes on along the minus strand of PKRV01001635.1, from coordinate 1,767,267 downwards.
CATTTTCGAGATACAGATTATAAAGACTTAAGAATTGCTCATTTAAAGGTATTAAAATCTATTACAATTAATAGACTACATTTTTTTTATTAAATAGTAGTAGTTTGTTTTATTTGTTATTTTAGAGTTTGAAATTAGAATCGCTATGTCTGCTTGTGTTCTGTATCACACAAAGTTTACGAAACTTGGTAAGCTCTGATCAGAACTAAAGAAGTCTCGCATATAATACCCTAATCAGGAACAATCTTCTCACAATCTTCCATCAGCTCTAATATGAGGACATCATGACGTCCCGAGGGATGACATGTCACGCAATCGCGCAGTAAAGTAGCATTACTGCAAATTAGTTTCACGTTACGCTGAGGATAAGTGGGAAATGACAAGACGTCTCACATAATGGGATGATTTATTAATCATATTTATGATTACGTAGAAGTAACTTGATTTATTAATCATATTTATGATAATGTAAAAGTAGAAATCATTTTTAGGTGAATGTTTTTTTTTATAAAGTTGCTACCAAAATTATTCTTTTCAGTCTGTTGGAAGAATAAGTAGAATCCAGGCCTGGTAGTCACCATGCGTACTATGAATGCGAAAGCATGGTGACCTACACTATGTCGGCTTAGTGAGATCCTTTTTCACGTTTCGCTTGATCTCAACCAACATACAGAGATATATGTGTGTAACGACAAAGTCATAATGGCATAAAAGAGTTTAACATTTAAAAGTTGATATTAGAATAAAGTTAATACAAGAGTACATCTAAATGATAATTCAATTTTTAATGGAAAGAATATTTGGGATATTATAGGCAAAAAATAAATCTACGATATAAAATAGAAACGTTTATAATTTATTGTTTCTTTATCGAACGCTAGAAGTTTGTAGATAAGTAGTTAAATTTATCGAAGCTTTATCTAGTTTTCCAATCATTTTTTTAACGGATAGCTTTATTTTCACTACATATTAAATCATAATAACCTTGCCAACAAACTTAACAGCTTGGCGAGTATTTTATCGATAGTTATCGAAAAGTAAGTATTAATTAACATTTGTTTTATGTTTCAGGTACGTTTGCATCTCTTTTTATCAATAATCGAAGATGTCAAAATGCTGCTTCAAATTTCTATATCTGTAAGTATATATTGTTGTTCAAACCTTAATCGAAAACGACAGTTTAATAAAATCAGCAATTTAACCTTGCTAAAAATGGGCCTGTTGACAGTCTCATCTATTCAAGTCCCTCGGTGGTTTAAGGCGTAAAAAACATTCTTGAAAACAGGCATTCTGTTTAAGTATTATAAAATATATACCTTACCTATAGTTGACCACCTGTAGGTAATATATGTTAAGACCCCTCCTTCCCTTTAATTTTACGGAATTATTCATAAATATAATTTCTTTATCAATCATTTACAAACAAAAGTTAAAGAAATAATTGCATCATTTTGTGTCTCTATGCACTTGGCATGAGTCTCGGTCCACCTAGGTCCTTCTATCGTCCTTGTACTACTACTTTTCCCCTCCCCTGGCCCCTGCCCCGGACCAAAACGAAAGGTCCATTAAAAGGAACAAGTAGAAAATTCCTATGAAATGTAAGTCCTAGTTTAGCTATGTAACATTATTTTTACATCAATGATCTGCTAGTTGTCCGAAACTGTTTATTATATTAACGTTTTCATACACGTTGAACTATTATTGTACTGATAACTTTCACCCGTTCTCCATTCTATAACTTACACATCTAATGAATCACATGTAAATATTGTTACAGCATGCGTCGTAATATAAGTAAGGTGACTAATTCGGGTATTTCCAACTAGCACTGGGGGTTTGAAACTCACGCAGAAGGTTGATTTGTTATTAGAAAATACCCCTGCCTATATAATTATAGCATGAAAATGTAAAAAAAATATGTTGGATACATGGTTGGATCGCTTTCACTTATTTTAAAATGAATTATTATTGTTATTTAATGGATTTATTGTATTTTTTTTCATATTTATTCCAACTAATTGATCAGACTGTTGGCATGATAATTAATCAAGAAAATTGTAACGGACTTAAGCATTCCAATGGTAATTAATAAAGCTATATTAGTTAATACGAAAATATTACATCAGAAAATAGCTATTGATAGAAACGAGCCATTAAAAATAAAAAACGTTTTACATTCCCGATAGCAATATGTTGTTGGAATTGAGCGACATACGTTAAGAAATTACTCTATTAACGTAATGTCTTGGCCGTAATGTTGGGAGGACATGACAACGATATAATATAAAATATTATATAATGATCTTTAAAGAAACTAATGTTTATATTGATTCCTAGATGTGTTTATATAGTTTATAAAACTGTTCAGAGTGTGGAACGTTTTCAAAGTGAAAGGCCTATGGAAGACAGCTTAGAAAGAGTTTAATTCATCAAAATCAGGGACTAAATAGTTTTTTTAGAGAAATTAAGTCCATTTGATGATAATTTATTACCCTTTCTCAATAAAAAATACGCAATCTTTCATGTTGAGGTGTTTTACTTGCAGTGCCGAGACACTGGTGTTAAAATTTTATTTGAGCTAAAGCTATGGGCTAAATCTGATTAGCTATTATATCTATTTATTAATACCTAATATCCTTGAGATTCTCCTCATAACTAAAACACTGGTTAAGCTGAAAAGAATATATCTTTGAAGGCAGCAGTTTTACCAAAAATATTTTCCTAAAAATTTCTTTATTTATAACTTTAGATCTTTTACACAATAGCAGCAACGACTTTCCTTAAACACATTAATAACGTACTTCTAAAGCTCGTTAAAAGACACCTTCAGAGGAAGAAATCAAATATTTCAGCCTTTCAGGTACAATTGTTTTAACGTTTTCGTATCTAATGATACTTAAGCTTCATGAATAGAAACAGACCCTTCACAATGGATTTTTAAGTGGAGCGATCAATATAGGGGATGTTTTTGATCTTTTATTTAAAACGAAAGATAATTCTTGAGAGTTTTCTTTGATATTTATTTACATGGATATTGTCATAACTTTAGACCTACGTTTTTTTTAATTATATGCCTCTGGCATTAGAAAATTGAATCATATTAAGAAAATTAAATATCTTTGAAAAAACATGCTTACAAAAGTCGGTTCCCAACATAAAACTGAAGTTAATAAAGGCATCTTAATATTAAGTTTACACATCCCATAAACGGTTGTCTTTGCCTAAATAGAGCTTTAACTTCTGTAAATATTATAATCTATAATAATAATGAGTATGAAAAAAAAAATCACCGAAATGTTTATACTCGCATAACTTCTGATCGTCTACACCAAATTGAATGATTCTTTTTTTAATGTGTTATTTACTATCAGGACAAGGTATGTATAGAAGAAATTTATAAGATAACCGGAAAAGTTATATTTTCTTAGTCCACCGTTGTATACTGCCCGTGGAATCTTAAAGCTATGTACGCCTCAGGTTTCCACGGGTAATACAATAACAAGTTTTTTTGGAAACTTAGGTATGGTTTCTACTTGGTCTTGCCATATATATTGTTACAAAGAAAAGCAAAATTTTGTTATTATATGTAACTTTATTACTATTTCTGCATGTTACTTTAATACATTAATATAAAACCATTAAATAAATAAAACTTATTCGCACACAGTCCTTTAAACGGGAAAATTCTTCACTGCCAATCGTCTGGATTGTTTTACGAACGCCAAATTACCGTACCGTTTAGAGCAAGCCTAACTCTCTATAACTGATCATAAATCATAATCCTGTGGATTCAGATCAGTATTAGATGACAGCCAGTTTTCAGCTCTGATGAATACCGAAACGTTCGTATTTAACCAAGATTGGGAGGATCGAGATTTATGATCCAGCGCAGTGTCTTGCTGAAAGTACCATTCTAGGTTTTCAAGAATAGCATATTGATACACTTGTGCCGATGTTTTGATACCTTTTCACAAAAATATGGCTCATTCATTCCTTCATAACTAACACCCATTAAACCATCACTGAAGTCGGATAACGCACACGTTTTACTCTGGGACTAATTGGGAAGCTTTTTTACAGCTTTCACCATAAATACGGTCATTTTGTTTGTTATAATATTGCTCAATTGAAAAAAAAAATATCATTTGTGAACAAATTTTATTAGTGATCTCCCTTTGCGTACCGCTTAAGTAGTTGTTTTGATTTTACCACACCGGTCTTTTTTAATTTTAAACTAAGAAATTATCAGTGCGTCACTTATAGGCTGGATATCCTAAGTCACCCTTTTAAATACGCAACATAGTTCTAGGTGCTATCTTAATCTCCCGATATAAAATATATTACCTTAGGAAAGATTTCTTCGATTTCTTTCTCGTACTGCTTTGATCGCCTTCGTCGTACAAACACTACGTGGATGGCCAAATATTCTTCTGTCACAAACCGAGGAGATTTAATTGTACCTATCAATAGCCCGGTACACAAACCTTTGTTTAAAATCCAAGCGTGTGGAGGATTTAAAAAAATGTATTTGGCTCCATACCTACTTCATGTAAGGCACCATCATAAAATATTCTGCAAAATATTGGCGCGAAAAAAAAAATCGATGAACAATCCAATAAAAAAGATAGATTCGAGATTCAAAAGTAATATTTTGATTATTTTAATTGTAACAGTATTTATGGTGATACATTGTAAACATACTCAAATCAAATACACTCAGACTAAAAATAAAAGGTCGCACTCGATATACAATTTATTAGTACTTGAAATTCGAATCGAAACAATACAATAATATGGATGCCTATATTACTGTATTAGAACTCGTAGCTTCGATTTTTCGTCTACGTGATTTTCCGTCATTGTTAGCTTGTTATGCTCAAGTTATCCAAAAATTACTGGTGCAGCTGCAGATACAAATAATAAATAAACAATAAGTCACACTGAGGTGTTTCACTTGCGCGATAACAAATTGTCTCTTTCCCTTTCAACCAGACAAATTGGCGAACTTCTGTGAAGTTGCAGAACGTTGTTACTTTCTTTTTATTTCTTACAATTTGTCTTTTTTTATCAGTTGCACTTTTATATAAATTTCACATGGCTGATGTTCATACAATTTATTTTTCTTGTTTTTATGTAGCAGCAAACAAGTAGTCGGCTCGCTTTAGACGGGTGAGTTCCAAAATATGTGGCGAAACCTGCAATTCAAGACTCAATAGTGCGTTGCCGCCCTTTCAGTCCCATATTCAGGGGATTGTTAAGATTTGGGCTCTGGTATTCTTACTCACTTACTTTTCACTGATTATAGGTCGTTTCCCTCTCAGTTTCGTGTCAGATTCTTCTTTGTCTTTCCGATCGAAACGAACGGAAATAAACTTTCACCGGTTTTCTGTGAGCAAGTCGAGATATGTGTAGAAGTATGGCCACTACTAGACTGATATATATGAATGAATATTATACACGATACAATTTACTTTTATATTAATTATGGTGAAATCTCCGAATTGTCGATGTTTATTTTGTCTATGCGTATTTGAAATATGTGTTTATGATTTTATTTAATACAATCTTCCCGTTTTGTTCGTGCAGTGTAAAGCGTCATTTTATTTTAACCACGATAAACGATTATTAAAAGTGTTCCTTATGTAAACTTATTATGTTTTGCTACTCATTTAAACATTAGAATACTTTTTCGCGATCAAAGTGTTACAAAGTCACAAAGAATGTTAGAAATTCAATCCGATATAGCTTAGAACATATACTCGAACGCTTTACAAATGGCCATGTTAAACCTTGAAACGGGTACGACATATTTATCTCTTACGATATTGTAGGACCATGTAATCTACTCTGTGTTTCTGCACGCTACCTACCTACTTGTTTTATGCCGCGACGTGCCGCGAGCTCGAGCATTACTTTCTGGAGCGACAAACGCCACCGGTAAATCCAGGCCCCGTAACCTTTTAAAACGTTCAACAGATTTTTGTATAAAAGTGTATAAAACACTCGTGTCTTTTCAAAATGGTCGCTGTCATTGCGTCATCCACATTCCTCGTGGTCTGCTGAGTTGTGACACGAGAATAAAAATTGATCTAATATTTTTGTATTTTAAAACTGAGAATAACGTGATGATGACAATTTAACATCAGTGTGTGAAGACGTCTTCGTCGTAGTCCTAATGTACGTTTATGTTGTTAAAAGAAGAAGTTAAATAATGTTTGTTACTATTAAGTAAAATAGTACTCGCCCAGCTTTTCTGCGAGGAGGAGTTCCTTTATATAAACTTTACCTGTGCAAAAAAAAACTTGCTATTAAAACAAAAAAAAAACCCTAACTTTTCCTAGTTCGTCCATTCGTAATACGGCGGATAGTTGAACAGCGCTGTTTATTAAATAGGCTAGGCTGTTAATTGAACTGAAAATTAAGCTAGTTGGCTGCGACATATATCCACGTATTGACTGTCAAATGTTGTAATTATGATAGCAACTAAAAGGATTGTATACAAATAATTAAGGACGCAATTAGCTGTCTCCTTGCTTAGTTTAGCTTCCTCTGCGTGAGTTTCGAGATCCACGCTGACCATTAATTCTCACCTTTAAACGCTCGGTTGCAGTTTAACTCGGATTATCTGTTTTCGGGTGTATTATGAAGCGTATAACTTCAATATTACATTTCTTGATCTACGTCTTTCAGAGTCTCATTTACATATATTCATCATCATTACCATCCTTTAATAGTCCACTGCTGGAATTAGGCCTCACCATAAACAAGAAGTTTTGGCCTACCACACCATTTAAGGGTTGATTTCAAGTTTTTCGTCTCTTTGCACTAGTGTTGTCCTGTGTAATATATCCATCGATATTAATATCCATAGGGATCATAATTGTTACGGTGAGAAGAAATAGTCCCCGTGAACCGTTAGTAAATTTCAAGTCCCAATAGCTATAACTTTCAATACTAGCGCTCTCGGTACTAAAATGTGAATCTACGAGTACATTTTTTAGAGTACCTCCATTTTATAATCTCCCTAAGGCGACACTGGTATTCAACTTTATTTTCATTCCTCTTTAATCTTTAATAAAATAATTTATCATCGCCGAGCTTAAACTATTGAAGTTAGGGCTTTAAAATTTGGTGAGCAGGATCGTTTTACTGAGTAGACACCCACTAAGAATTTCGAAATTTCTACCCTTAAGGAGGTGAAATAGGGTTGAAAGGTCGTATAGAAGTCCGTCATTTCTAAGTTAGAAACTTGAAACTTAATTTTTGGGCTACTGATTACAAATAAGTAGACACGTATTTAAGCTTTTCTGGATTGTCTACCCCTAAGAGGGTGAAATAGTGGTTGACATTTTGAGTATAGATTAGTCTAGAAGTCTGTCATTTTTTAAGTTAGTACCCTGAAACTTTGTCTTCAGGCTTTTGATTACAAAGAAATAAATACTTTTATCATCATTTATAGTATAGTATATATCAAGTTATAGTAATGGTGCGCCTATTTCCTTTAATCTCTAGTGCATCGGCAGGACCTAAATATTGATGTACATAAATAGAAATGTATACAGTAAGAAAAAAAAGCAGGCATAAGGACCGCAGATAGAAGTGAAGACTTATAACTTAGAATGTGATTTGTAAATTTAATGTATAAAATTTGAATAAAAATGTTTTTCATAACGTTTAAATAAAAATGTTCAACATAAATTTGAAATTTCATAATGTTTAAAATGTTTAACATCAAACTTTAGCATGTCGATGAAACGAACCCATAAGATCACCCTCTGCCTAAAAGTGCTCAACGGGTCCAAAGAAGTTTTGTGACGTCAGCATGTTGGTGACGCGAACACACAAGATTACGCCGACAAAAAAATGGTCCACGCGGCTAAAGAAGTATTCACTTAAATACATTAAACTGTCCAATAGAAATTATAATCTAGCAATGCCGTTGAGTAATTTGTTATTAAATCAACCAAAATTCATCATCATCATCAGTCTATCGCAGTCCACTGCTGGACATTGGTCTCTCATTCAGCTCCTGCAAGCCGTCCTGGGCAAATCATCACTCCACCTGGCCTATGACGTACTTCACTACGTTTGCCGAGACTAAATTGCATTGCAGTAACAACCGTGGGAGAGCCACGATTCGGCATGCATGGGCCGGCTCGACCGGAGTAATACCACGGCCTCACAGAAAACCGGTGTGAAACAGCGCTTACGCTGTGTTTCATCGAGTGAGTGAGGATACCGGAGGCCCACCCTCACCATCCCCCTTCCCCCCCAGGCCGCCATAGTGTGGGTCACCATGCTCCGTTGTTCTTTATCGCATTGAGGATGGTGACCACCAATCTTGGATTCTGCTCATGCTTTTCATCAGGCAGGGCAGAGTCATTTTGGCAGCTTAAATATAAAAAAAAAAAAAAACTTTCGATCAAAATGTTCTGTATCAGGAGGGTAGCAATAGAAAGTGATATTAATATATTAAAGTTTCTTGGAAAACATGTATCCATCAGGACAAATGCAACATTTTTAAACTCTTTCATCTACCGTCGTATGTAACTGAAATATATCCATTAATTTCTATTTGAAATACACAGAACCTCAACTCGTATTTTAAAAGTTAATACTAAAAATAGTTTTCTTTCTTTTTATTTTTAATTTATTACTCGTCGTATTGAAAACGTTTCACAAACTTCATCTGCTGTGGACTGTCTGCTTATTTAAGCTTAAAATCAAATTTGTTTTAATGTCATTTGAGAATTTCCTTAGGTGTACTTATAATATTAAGAGAGTAAAACTTGAATGGGAGCATATTATAAACAAGTTGAATGAGAATATCTAAAGAAGGCAAATAATTTTTAAATTTTCTTACATAATAAATATCCATTATTTATGAGTAAAACACAGCAGCATACGATAAATAATACGATCAACTGACTAGCTAACAAGAGATTGTAATATCATAAGCTGAACTAACACTGTTATTTTTATATATGAGCCTGCCAAATTGACTACTCTTCCTGATGGAAAGTTGATTTGAATCCAAGAGAAGTGGTCACTATACTCGCTGCACACAATGCGGCATGGTGACCCGCACTATGGCGGCCTATTGAGGTTCGCGTCATTATACAAACTGTAACGATTGATACTGAATTTTAGTCAGTCCTTTGTGTAATATAACATTTCAAACAACTTTAGCTGTTGCTACTTTTAGGGGCAGTCTTACAGCAACTCCCGTGTGGAATAAATCACCTGGGAATTTAGTGTAATTAAGACAGATAGTGCATGGAAGTTAGGGCTTGGAATTAGCAACATCTCAAAGTGGTTATTTCCGTTCTATGGTTGAAGTATCCACAAAGATTGGCAAAATTTAACAATTATACTGAACATAAACAAACATTTACATGTATTTAATGGGTTGTTGAATAAACATAGTTAAACAGTTACAAAAATAACAATTTCACACCGATTCAATCTCTCAACCATACGCCGAACTATTTGTTTACGAATTCCTCATCAAATGTATAAGATTAATGAATGGCTTGTTTTCAGTTTAAACTCATACGTAAAACGTATTAATCAGAAAATTCATTACGATGGCATAAAACTTTTATTTAACGACATACCCGAACTTATAAATTCCTGTAAGTGTAATCGTTACAATGCTATTAATTACTGACAGATTTAATGAAAGAACTTCCTTTTAAAATGCTCTAAGTACCCTTACCCTTAGGACTGCACTGATTTGAAGTCGGGTCCTGTTAATTGTACTTAAGAATAGTAGCAATGTAAATTGATAGGAAAAATGAGGTCAATTACTGATACGATTAAAGTTGTCGTAACTAATATGAGCTGCGTAGCTTTTAAATTAAAGCTGTTTTTCGCGTGGTAACGGATTAAGAATTCGAAGTGATACCACTCCTATATATCCCGTGGATATCGTAACAGGCGACTAAGGGAACAACATCATAGCTAAGAGAACAAAAATTTTAAATAAAACTATACCTCGGCTCTGGTGGCGCGGGGGTGTCCATGGGCGGCGGTAATCGCTTACCATCAGGCGATACGTCTGCTCGTTTAGAATAAATCAGCAAGGAAATACATTTCATTTGACTTTTACTGAAGAAAGTTTTAAACAACGTGGGAACCTAAATCAATAAGTTAAATTCGTATTTACATTCTATTAGCACTTAACCGCTGAAAATTTAAAACAGTTAGTTATATACAGTTTTACACAAAAAGTTCAGTGGAGTTTCATGAATGAATTGTGATGTAAATACAACATATCGACGAATTGAGAATTGTTCATTTCTACCAAGATGAATTACTTATTTTGCCTTTATATGAAGAACGTTTATTATATTGTTTAAAGATACACGGTTTCATGTTATATGTTTGTATAAAGAATATTACTGTTTATTTATACATATAAGTGCCTGATTGACTTCAATAATCTTGACTCTAATAAATGTTCATTTTTATATATTTAGTCCCACTACTAGGCCTACTAGTCTAGTTACAATTCCGACGATCGCACCTGGATGACCGGGAATTTTCTAAAAATGGATCCTATTTACGTAAATGTATCGCCCCGAAAGCCCTGCATACTAAATTTCATGAAAATCGTTGGAGCTGTTTCCGAGTTTCAAAATAAAAGTGTTTTATTTTAATACACTTATCCAAGTTTATTCTTTAATTAGGTATCATCATCACTCTAGGAGGTAATTGAGGTAATTTCAGCGTAATCTAAATATAGCGACCGGCACGTAACTTGGCCAGATGCATTATATGCGCAGCAGTCGTTTTTAGGTCCCTTGGTTGATAGAGGGACGTGGAGATTGTAGCAGCACCGTTACGAGCAAGGTTTTGGCGCGTCAGTCGAGTACACTTCGATTTTGTTTGTTTTCATTTGTTACACTAAGTGTACTACGCGCGAACCTACGCGAATTTATCCCCACACGTTGAAATCTTGTCAAGTTACGTGCCGGCACCTATAGATAACCTTGAAAGATCAAAAGCAGTGTTTCCTTTGCTAGTTACAAACTAGACAAAATATTTAAATCACTGATTTTGATCAAAAAGAGATCTATGCAGTTAATTCTAGACTAGTTATTTTACCACGATATGTAGATGTTCTAATTCAATGACTAAAACACAATGGTAACACGTTAAACGTATAGATTTACGAGTTACATCGTAATTGTAACGACGCGTAAACATTCATTGGCAAATGTTCTCCCCTCTTCTGTCTTTATCTAACTCAGCTTCAAAAACAGAGATGCAAGATCGGATTTTCCTGTTTATGATGTAATTGCTGCTACTTGGTTTAGATATCATAAAATTCGAGTATTAAACTCCAACTCAATTTCCTGCATAAAATTGGTGAATGTGAATTTATTCATTATATTATTGTTTATATTAAAATTGGCTTGAGCTCGTAATTATCGAAAACAGTCAAGATACAGGTTCCTTTCTGCTTACACTATAGACTCGGCTGGTGCATATCGCCTGCCTGCGTCCTTCAAAAGGAATAACCTTTCCTGTTTTTGTCCTATTGGTCGAAGCGTGATGATAATATCATCACTCTTTGACATATATATTTTGCAATCTTCCTCCATAAATGAGCTGTTCAACACTAGAACGGAAGAACAGTGCCTCTTTTTTAACTCCGTTGTTAATGACAACATATGCCATTATTTTAGCTTTTTGCATGATATTGTACGTACGTACGTAACGCTCGCAAGTGCAATGATCTTAGTAAAGCTCTGCGTAGAACAGAGTGTACTACAAAGTGCTATGTTAGGTCACTTAATCACTTGGCATTTCGTAGCAATTAGTTTTTTCGAAGAATATGTCCCATAAATCGATTTAACTTTTGTAAGACACTGTAGTAATGAACAACACCACACTCACTCAGCTTAAAATAAGGAAAAGAATTACTAAATTGCACATTTCTGTTAGGCATTTTCAATTCGATTTAGAAGGTAGGGAGTAGGTTCGCCCACTTCGAATAAAAACTATATGGATCACTCATCAGTAAAGCTCACATCTCTGCATCTTATGTCATAACAAATATGTTTGTCTATTAATTACACTAATAATTTCGTATAAGAAAGAACAATTGGCTGCTAAAATGGTTGCTGTTGTACAGATTATCCTTCTTTAAGTACCAGCAAAACATTATCTAAGCTTATTTGAAATGTTTATCTTAAATGTACCAATTTGTGACAGTAAAAAATATTAATATGCTGATAAAACCCTTAATTTTGGTTAGGCAATAAGAGATTCTTTAAACGGAGTGTGAAAAATTATCTCAATAGACCGTCGCCGGTCACCCACTGTATTGTCCGCATTGGCAATGAGGATGGTTGGATTCTACTCATGCTTTTCATTAGGCAGAGTTGCCATCTATAAAAAAAAAACTTGACGATCTAATGTATTCCAGTAAAAAAAATGTTGTCGGTGACAAACAGTATGTCGCAAACAATCGGCGCAGTAGGAAGCATTACCTTTAGTTTGCTACTTACTACGTTGCTCGTCAAAATAAACTGAACTCTGTATTCAAGGGCTGCAATGAATGATTGTTTATCGTGTTTAGTGGAATGGTCGTGTTCCAGATTTGAAGTCGGCTATTTCAGCATCACGAAATCATTTGACTTTGTAGTCTAATGATATTGTTACGGGAAATCGGGTGCAATTATGACGTCACGTTTAGTCGGAATGTATTACAATGGTTCTAAGGTGCTGCTATTTTATTTAAATATCAAATACATTTTAAATTCTATATGACAAAGGTAGGTTATTATTTGCAAAACTCTTTAATTTTGGGCTAAATAGAGATGGGTTCAGATTCTCAAGATTTTCTATAATTAAACTAGGTTTCTCCTTATATCATCAGCTGTCTGTTTGCCAGTGAAAATTATTTGCTTCCAAAAAGAAATATAAATGTATTTATATCAGTTATCTAGTAGCCATAGCACAAGCTCTGCTTAGTTTGGGACTAGATGGCGTTGTGTGAGATGTCCGAAAATACGTAACAAAATAATTTATATAGTTTATCATTTAATATCTTAATAAGCATAACATTCACGTTATTTTAAGACATTATATACAATGCACTACAGATAGGTATTAGAAACCACCCCAGAACTGTGGTAGCCGACGACAGCGGAACATTATTATTTCACGCGCCTTGCCTCATTGGCCTTCACCCACTGTGAATAATAACTGAATTTTCAGTCGCTGTAGCTGGTTCTCGGATATCGCGCAGACTGCCTCAATGTTAATTTCTAAAACATAGGTACATGTAAAATCGTGTTTTGTATAGTGATTCGGAATGTCTATACTAAGTATCGGCAAAGATCGTATCACTAGGAATAAAGGGACTTTATTGCAATGATTTCTTAATTTTATATAAACCAGCTCCGCAGGTAACTCTGCGAGCCGAAGCTAGTCTAAAAAGGAGCCCAAGTTATTATTTATATCATCAGCTAACTGTCAGTGTAAGTACCTTCAAAATCAGTCCAACCGTTCTAGAGAATAGCCAGAACAAAGAGACAGACTGCCAAGAGTTGTATAAATTTCTTTAGAACGAAAGTACCGTATATACGTTCATATGCATTTAGTGAAATTCGTCAGTTGAAATTATAATAGAACACTTATATTTTATTTATTTGTATATATTACGATCTATATCAATTATTATTGATTGTTCTGTTGTTTGGCTGCCTCTGTGGCGCAGTGGTAGCGAATGCGACTGCTGTGCTAGAGGTCTCGGGTTCGCTTCCTGAGTCGGACCAAATGTTTGTATGATCTGCAAATATTTGTTTCGGAGTTTGGGTGTTTTCTATGTATAATATGTTTGTATTTAAAAAAAAAATATATGTATTAATATCAGTTGTCTAGTACCCACAGTACAAGCTCTGCTTAGTTTGGGACTAGATGGCGTTGTGTGTCAAAATGTCTGAAAATATTTATTTATTTTATGTTATTTATTCTTCGTGGACGGCCGACTACTGTCAGATCGAACTAGGAAGTTATACGTCCTGTCTTTAGGGTTTTTTTGGTATAACAAGACTTAGTAGACAGACGTGAATTTTAAGATTGTATAATAATATTATTTCAAATTATTTTATTTTAGTAAAACCAAATTTCATTCAAAGTTACAAGTATTTATCATAACTTTTATCTAAGAATTTTTATAACCATAGCCTTCTTTAAGAATTCTAATAATCACTTGCTTAATTTGATACCTATTATTGGTCATATATCTTGATCATATCATATATTTTGCTCTGAATGGGCCGGCTCGACCAGAGTGATACTACGGCCTCACAGAAAAGCGGTGTGAAACAGCACTTGCGCTATGTTTCACCGAGTTGATTCATCTATTACAACTATGTATCCTTTTAAAAGTAATGCGAACATGTCTGAAGTGAGTGAGTGATACCACAGCCTCACAGAAAACCGGTGTGAAACAGGTCTGCGAGTGAGTGAGGATGGATACCGGATGCTCATATCCCAACCCCTCCCCCGATCCATCTTTCTATCCCCCAACGACCGGTAACGTACTCGTGACGCCTCTGGCGTTGCGGTTGCGGGTAATCGCTTACCATCAGGCGACACCACTGCTTCGTTGCCCCTTATTCCATAAAAAAAACATGAAATATCTCGTAAGAATTCCTTTCTAACTAAGCACTTCATCTCAAAACAATAAGTCAACCTTCCACTACGTTTACGATTCATTTCAAATGACAAGCGCTGTCTCTTTATCCTCTCAGACCTAAATAACAGCCATAAAAGCACATGATAAACGACTAACTAAACAAACTCAGAATAAACCTAAAACGTAATAAAGTTAGAGAACCCTAAAGGCCCGGATCCCATGGGCAAAGACAATAGTGAATAAGGAATCGGATTTGTATAATCGACATTGTACAATTCATGGATTCACATAGAGGTTTGGTTAATATTAGAACGAATCTTGTGAATTTAATGTAATAGTCTCTTGTGTTACTACATGGAGCCCAAGCTCCTAATCCAAATTAAAAAGTAATATTTTAGAATGTTTCATCGAAAAAATAAGTAAGTTCTCAATTTGTCACCGATTTTCCACTTACGACTATCCGTTTTGTTGAACTCAGATTTGAAAGAGAAACTACTCCAACGGTAAGGAGTTAAGAAATAAAAAAATACTATTTATTATAATTCAACAACCCAACAAACCAACGTCTGTAAGTTTTGACATTTTTTTTTGGAAAACGAAAATGCTGTAAAAAAGTACAAGTACAACTGATACAATCTATGTTGCACAAGAGTTCCATTGCAGACCGTTCGACAAACCAAGACAAACCTTGCTAATTTAGACCTTTGAGCATCTTATAATATTAACTGAGACTTAAAATATAATTTAAAGAAATCTCGACAAAGTTTTATAAAGACGATATAATAGGACGAGTCATAGAGTTTTTTAAAAGCAGGTGCTCGAAGCGACTTTTTTTTAATTTGCAGAATGAAGCGGCGGCTCTTAATTGGATATTATAAATTAAATTAATCTTTATTACTTCTTGTTCATAATGAAATTTTATAAAAGTTTAAAGACAACTCAATGAATTAATTATTCCTTTTTTCAAGGATAGATTCTGTATCTTGAAAGATTAAACAGATTAAGGACCACGATTGACACATGAATTGGTGTCCGTTAGTTAAAACGCCTTTCTTTAGCTATGCTTTAATTTAATGTTATCGAAGCTATTAAAGAGCCTCTATAAATTATTCTGTTTTGGCTGAAATTCAATATCATGCTCCGATGGTTTGGCTACTGAGAGAAAATGTATAATAGAAGATTTAAGTAAAAAAATTATAGAGCGTATGTGTGTGGAAGTGTCGGCATAGGTTGTTCTTAGCGATTATTTATTGACCAAGTTGATGATGTTTTAAATTCATAATAAATAAACAGTCAAAAACCCCGTTGAATGAGACAAAAACTGTCGTTATGACAACTCAAAAGAAAACAAATACTAATTTATGTAGGCAAAATAGCTGACCGGCTAGTTAGCAAATATTAATATTTAAAGAATCCTTTTTATGCATGCCCTTATTTAAAAAAAGAATTCAAGTGTTGAAGCAAGTTGACCTTAATGAGGTACCTATTCTGAGCTGTAGAGTCTCGTGACGTCAGAGTAATGTACAACGTACAATATCTTTACAATAGATCTATATTTAATAAAATACGGCGAGCGTACTATTTATGTTTAAGTACATGCACGGTTATCCTTCAAATTTATTTTTGTATAAAAACGGTATAATAAACAGGTGTGTACCTGTTTATTCAAAAGTGGGCAATTCTGAATTCGACCTCAGAACTCCGTCATATATGGACCGTATTGCAAAACTCTTTAGAGTTGATTGATATGTAATATAGTGCTAATGTGATATTAATCATTCTTATGCTGATTAGCACATGGATAACTTCCCAACAAAAATGGTAACCGGACAACGATCTGCCAGGTGTTTTGTGTTCCTCCATAAGTACACAACGTTATTTAGAAACGAACTGTATACCTTAAAGTGGTTTCTTGAAATGTAATTCCTATGAGCATTGAGGAGTTAAACCATATAATATCAGAGTGTACTAATGAGTAAATAACCTCACTTACTTTTCGAAGGAACCTTAAAGCATGCTCAATACGAGTATTGCGTAAAGCGGTTTATCAATACGAATTTCATTACTTTACCAACAACTAAAAGCTAAAAAGGGGTTTTACCGCAATCACAATTGACATAACAAAGACCGTACCCTACAAAGTTATAATCTCTCACCACACGGATGGGCTCATAACCACAACAATAGTCTATGATTATAACCCAACCCTCAATACGCCTCCCACAAAACGAATATGGCGCCCAGATTTCTATAGAGTTTATGGCGTGTAAGAAATGCTTGACACCACCAATGTCCTTGTATAATACAACCTTTAGACATACAATTCATAATCTACCCACATTTTCCATAAATTTTTAGAACGTTATAGAAAGCGAAGAACATTTTTAGAGCGTTTTTGTAGATTTTTATCAATCAATGAATTGAAAGTCTATGAAGCCGGTAATTTCCTTTCTTTCGAATAATTCTTTTAGGGACAATTATTTAACCACATCGTGGTACCATATATAAATTGTGAGAGGAATCAGCATATTGAAGTGGAAGTGGGCCAATTTTAGTCTCCAGGCGGACTGGTGGTCGCTGAACCTGACATGTGTTAGAGTGGAGACCGCGATTAGGCAAATGTACACTACATTTGCCTAATCACGGCACTACGGCGCCCTGCGGTACGAAGGATCTTAGACTTGAAAGAAATAATGCCAAGATCGTAATGGTTGGCGCTCTTTGGGAGCCATTACTGGTCGAATTTATGGCGCATTTGATTATTTGAGGGATTTTACTAACAAAAAAAATAACTGTGTAACATAATAAATGCACAAACTGAATTCTATACCTATTAAGTTGTGTTAGTGTTCATTTTGCTTTGTCATAAAGTCAAACTTTAAGTGATGCGAGTGGTTCATGAAAAGTTGGATTGATTGATGATAGAAACATTGATTGACACAAAAGCCAGAGAGCACTTACTTTGTCTGACAGAGACCTTCAAGGTACTTTTTGCTTTTAGTATACGAAGTGAGCACCGATAACATCGACACTGGTGTACCAAAAAAATACAATTTTTAATGCTAACAAAATTAAAAAAGAAAAAAATCCATTCGAACTCTTTTTTTATTGAATAAGTGGCAAACGAGCGGGCGTATCGCCTGATAGTAAGCGATTACCGCCGCTCATGGATACCCGCAACACCAGAGGCATCACTAGTGCGTTGCCAGCCTGTGGGGAAAAAGAAGGGGGAGGGGTTGGGGTTGGGGTTCCGGTATCCTCACTTACTCGGTAAAACACAGCGCTAGCGCTGTTTCACACCTGTTTTCTGTGAGGCCGTGGTATCACTCCGATCGAGTTCATTCATGTCGAAACGTGGCTACTACTTTTATCAATATTAAAACACTTAAAATATAGATTGAAATATAGAAACTGTTTTTCGACTTGTGAATTTTCACGAAGTTTTTGTTGTAAAATATGATCTACCGGTAAACACGAGAGGTATGACCCGTTAGAAAAATCGGAATATTGAAGATAGCGTAACCTTTAAAATAATTTTATCGCGAATAAGTCCCGCTATGCGACAAAAACTATGATATACAATAATCTTTATAAGAGTACCAAAATTTAATAAACGTACCCACTCCTTTTCAAATGAAGATTCTTAATCAAATTGATAACAATCTTCTTACAACGATGTTGTTTTTACCCGACTGCGAAAGAAGAAAGATTATGTTTTTCGAGTGTATGTATGTATATTTCTTTGACACGCCTTAGAGCCTAAACTGTTTGTCGCATTTTTAAGTGAATGGTGGCAAAAGATTCGTCTTATTCGTGAGAGCGATATTCAAGACGACTTTATATCTACACGATTATCTAGCTCCAAACTTGACAACTGAGTCAAAAAAACTAACTTAAATATTTACTTTATTATGTTCTTTTTATCTCTTTTTGTTATTTTTGTAAAATATAATTTTGTGGAGCACTCTAAATTATATTTTAAAAACAAAAGTCTAACTTTTCAATTTTTTTTGGCTACGGCGCTAAAGAAAAATTAATTTGTGGAAACTGTTTTGGATGGTGTGTAAATTGCTTGTGTTCTATTGTTTTCTGTTTTGTATCTGTTTGTTTCCCTAATAAACTTAAATATAAATAATACTATCCGCTGTTTTTAATATAAGAAAACCTATATTTGACAAGTGATCGTCGAACTGAAAAATGGAGAAAATGAGCTAAAACTTGAAATAGATGTTGAACAGAAAACTTCGAAGTATATCCCCCAGCCCTCGTATATTTGTTCTAGTGTTGAGCTCTTGCGTTGGATGCTTATCGATAAAACAGGATTTACTTTATTTGAATAAGTATTCATGTTAAATTTAAGTGGTTCTGAGATTTGCCAATATTTTATTTTGTACTCCAGTTCGTAAGCAATATTATTTTCTTTATCTTTCTGTTGGTGTATTAGTAAACAAATTCATTTTTTTATTTTTATAATTGAAAAATAACAAATCATAGGAAACAACAAAGTGTATAGGGTATTTTTAATGGCTACTGAACAGTATTAAACAGAATCTTCGTTTAAAATAAAGATAGAAAATTTGAAAGACCAAAATAAAAACAGAAACAGGTGTTTGCATTTATAAAAACTTAATTTATTGATACAAATACATTGCATGAGGCGGGGATTTAATGCCTTAGACATTTTCTTCCAATTGACCTTTGGGTGAACCAGGGCTGTGTGTAGCCAGGTGTACCATTGGAGCAAATAAAAACGATTGGTTAATTTGCATACATTTGATTAAGAATATTTATTCCAATAGATTGCCTGTTTCCCTCGACTATTGGATAATAAAATTACCAGTCACTTATTTAACGGTTAGGCCACTAATAAAACTCAAAATCAATTTAAATTACAACTAACAGAATAAGCGAAACAACCACACAACGGTTATTCTAACAGCTTTTGATTTCGGATTTAGAAAACACTGAAAAGATTTAGATCGCGTGCAATACTTTATTAAATACACTTTATTGCATAAAATGTAATATTATCAAATATAAAATATTCTTTTATTGATAAAATACTCTTAAAATTACTTACGATCATTACGGTCGTGTGGGAGTTGGACGTTGCGTTCTGTTGCTTACATTCTAGTATTCACACTTATCCTTTTTCCAATTCATTTATTATTTTGTGAAAACCCTTTTCTTGCGTTATCCTCCAACTCTTAATTCAACCCCGAAGAAATTCATTAATCATCTATGAATCAGTATGACCAAGTGTTCAGTACACATGGTCATATTGATTATGTCTCGAAATAATTCAAAGATGCCGATTCGATCAGAGAACTTCATGTCTTTGCAGAGAATGTTATTTTATTAAACAATTAAAGCAAAGATGTGACTTAGATAAACAGTTAATATTAAAAATCATTTTCATCAATTACACATTGAAATATTCCTTTATATTCGGCTAGGGAGCCGCTATACACTGGTGTGTGGATCAGAAATTGAAACGACTGCCATTATTTTTATCCGTACTAAAATAGTGATTTGGAAAATATGGAAAATGCTCAATACATAAATGTAAATGTACAGCTAAAATTAATATAACAGTATATGTGTGACGCATCATATAGTAAAAGTTTGACCAATGTCTAATATTTTAGATACTTAATAATACGCTGTCAGTACTAGGTATGACCTATAATTATTGTTCCACTCTGACAGATTATATCTACCGCAACATATGCACGGTATAACACTGCACACAGAACGTAATTATGATATCGATAGTGACATTCATGTTCCTCATATAATGCCTACGTATGTGCATTTGATAGATTGCTAACGCAATTAGTTCCTGTCATGCAAAGTAATACATTAATAAGTATATTTCAATGTTTTTATCATTGACGTCGTCGTATTTTGCACGTTTCAAAACATTTTTAGTTTGGCTGCGTAAATAAATACATTTATTGTAAATTTGTCTAAATAATATAGAAGGCAGCATGCTATGTTCATCATAAATCCATCCAATTTAGAAACAGACCGATCTTAGCAGACAAGATTGCTGGCGACAAAAACATATGGCAAAGTCATCTACCGAGGATGCCCCGAACTACTATGTTACGCAGTGTACAAAGAAACTACCAATCCTGAATCGCGCAATAGAAGTTCTCGCGCCGATTAGCATATTTACAACCTAGCCTGCCAGGCATGATCATCTCGCCTGGTTGGAGGATCCTACCTTTTTATTGGAGGGACATGACATACCTGACCTCCACATAGTAATACCTATGTATAGCAAACATACTATATATACATAGTTTATAAAACCAGCTGAGCCGATCTAACTCGGTCTGTATCTCTTTTCAATCATGCTTATCTCCAATTGGTCTAAGTGTGATGTTAACTATTCTATCTTAAGCACGTCAGCAAAACACATATTTTAAAAAGAAGTGAATAGCAGTTAGCTGGTTTTGGAGTTAATTCTGAGCAATAAAGTTACACGAGAACGATTTAACACATATTTTACAAATGAAAGTACATCTTAGTAGAACATAAGATTTATACATGTTTATACAAGTTACAATGGTATTATTTAGTTTTCTATACTTGTTACTATAATTATCTCAGAAGGAAGAATATCTCACCATTAGAATAATAACTACACTAAATCTAGCTAAAAAAACTTCTCCATCAAAAATCAGAAGAATTTGATTTTTTATATTTTCAAAATTTTCGACGATAAAAATTATATTTATGATCGCACGAGTGTTCATCGATTTCACATCACTACAATTTTTGGCCGTCCCTTCGCTTGGTATGCGAGATTGCAGTTCGAAAGTCATTATCCAATAAAGCTCGGACAATCCACGAAATTGCTGTTCTTCCCAATCCCACTTATTGTCAACATTCTGGCATCGACGACGACGGAATGACGGCCTGTTACGAATTCGAGTTACATTCCGGAATGATTTGAAAACATTTAAATTTACCCCAATTGTCATAGCTTTGCGGAAAAAGACGGCTAAAATCCTTTCATATTTTCTCTTTCTCCATTTGTTCTAATTTTGTAACTGTATGTATATTACATGCTGGAATTTTATAAATATGCTTATTTTAAATATGAATGGGAAAGAAGTACAGAAATATATGTTTTTAATATTAAATAAAACTAAAAAAAAATCTGCAACGCTCGCGGCCATATGTGGTAAACCTTCTTTTTTGAGCACAACAGGCACTGTGGTCTCCCGGAAAGCTTGACACACCAGCCCTAAATTAGTATTACATCCATAGATATCGATTTCTATTTCCACACTTAAGAATACAACAGAGAATAAAAAGGTTGTGAATAATGGAATATAAAGTATTTTAATTTTTTCAAACTTTTTATTTAAAACTAGCTGATCCGGCAAACATCGTACCGCCATATTCATTTTCATGAAAATTTTCTGCATTACAAAAAAAACTTTAATAAGCCCGTGTTGAATTCGCGAAGGGCCGCAGTCTATACTACTAAGCGGGCTAAGAAAATATAACACCTCCGGTTTTCTTTTATTTTTTCTTTACAAAACTAATCCTGACAACAACACATAAAAAACAGAAGTAACCAATTTGATGCAGTCGATCGAACGTTATGCTCATACATAAAATACACTTCAGTGATTCATTTTTATCTATATAGATAGTATAATATACCTAGTTTAAATAAGTTAAAAACACGCTTACAAAAGTCGGTCAAAACTCTGGCCCATGCTAAGTTTTTCCTACAGGCAATCTCTTAACAGTTAGGGTAAAGTATCACCATGAAGACTAGGTTACCACGTAAAATTCACATCGTTAATCAACGTCTGAATTCGCTGTTCACTTTATCATTTAAATGGATTAATATTTGTTCAGATAGATATAGCTCATGTAGTGCGGCATGACACAATTTCAACATCATCATTAATGGCTAATAGATTAAATAGCACTGCATATTTACTTTTCATTGAATTTTCGTTAGGTTAACGTTGTTTTAATTCGCATTCTAAACTTTCAAAGGGAAGGAATATTTAGTAGTAGTATTTTAATATAGTCTTTCTTGGTGTAGTAGCAACATATTTTTTTGATTATGATATAGACGCGCAAACGAGCACGCGTATCGCCTGATGGTAATCGATTACCTTGGTGTACAAGTGCGTTGCCAGCCTATGAAGGTTTGGGTAGGGGGATGGACTCACACCATCCCCCTACCTATATTATCTATAGTATCTCCGGTATCCTCACTCAGTAAAACACAGCGCAAGCGCTGTTTCACACCGGTGTTTTAGGAGGCCGTCGTATCACTCTGGTCAAGCCGGCCCATTCGTGCCGAAGCGTGGCTCTTCTACGGTAAAACATATAATAAGCTTATTAGACGAACCCTAAACTTTTCAGTCGCGTTGCGTTTTTTTTTAAATTAATTAGTTTACTGTGATTTCAAAGATAATAGAAACACTTCTTTAGTAATTAAATAGTAATGAATAATATAGACATAATTATTATCAGCCTACGGCAGTCCAAGTACTACTGGACATAGGCTGTGTATCTATATGTAAAACCATCACCAATGTATACATCGATAGATAGATTTTTTATTTGCTTGATATATGGTGGTACATTATAGAAATCTTAGGGCTAGTTTTTAAATTTTTCATATACGCCTACTGAATTCGGCATGCAAATATACATTAATTATTTTATTATCATTCTTAACAAGTGTGTCATGTGTGTGTGTAACATAGTGTCTAAAATAATTTACAAATAATGTCAATAATAATAAAAATTAAAATTGTTCAAAATTTGAAGTCTTGTTGTCTGAATTTCGAATCATGATATGATTCGAAAGTCTATTCGTTATGTTCATGTTTGTATGTACAACATATTTTTGTACTGATCTTATTATTCATAAATTCATTAACGAATTAAAAACAATTTTAATTAGCCGTAGGTTAATTTTTTTTTGGCAACGCTAAACCCACCAATGTTTGTGTAGGTGGGTTTAGCACTTCCGAAAAAAATTGTGTTCGTATTTGCGATAGACAATATGACAACAACAAAACCTACATTATTCTTTTAAAATAAAGCATTTGTTTCATGATGCATTGTGTTAATATATATTCTGTTTAATACTTTTAAGAACGTAACCTAATTAACATGATCTGGGTTTGCTAACTTCCAAATACTTGGAATGTCGACCGGTCGGGTCGAGTTGACCTGACCGACTGCGGTATGTAAGGATACCGAACACTGTTAAAAGTTTTGGGGTTGCGCAAATTACGGAGATGTGATTACATTCTTTTATTAGTTCTATTGTAGTGGAATTGAGTTACTTTATTGATTAGCATTACTTATTTAATACATATATAAAAAGCTTTTTAATTCCAATTCAGCTGTTAAATTATTAGTTGCCGAGATTTCATTGATTTTAGATTCTTTATGTGATCCCGGTTTTGTATAATTAATTAAGCTATACGATATGTATGCTACAAATATGCTTGAGGTCTTATGTCCAGGTCGGACCAAATATTTGTATGATCTGCAAATGTTTGTTGGGTATTATCTATGTATAATATGGATGTATTTACAAAAAAAAATGTTTATATGTATTTATGTCAGTTACCCGTAACACAAGCTCTGCCTAGCTTGGTACTGGATGGCAATACACAAGTATTTATTTATCTGAAATGAGATATCCACCTATTTTCTTACGAGTTGTATCTATAGTAAAGAAACCAGCGATTTAACATAAGTATTAGGTAATTCGATCTTTTTATTTCAATAAACATACTACTTAGTAATCTCAATGAACAAAAAGTTACATAAAACTTAGGAGAGCGTAACACTCACCCCCTTTAAACGACTAAATCAGTATGTTTATCCATTGGTCTGAACGCCCGACGAACCATCGACTACGCATACATGGTTTTTCCATTACGATCTTTCGACAGTCAGCTGTGAGCGCGATTAAGTGGAAACGAGTGTTTATGTATGAGATTGGCTTAGGAACTTCGTAATAACATTAACTTGTTACTCTAAAAGGTGTTAAAGTACTATAAGTCAGTTTAGTGCTAATTAAAAAGTAATATGGATTTTAACAGTTGCTTAAATAAGAAAAAAATCTGTCAAAACAAAAGACCAGAGATGTGAGCAATCCTACAACGCACACATAATAATCGTGATTTTTATTGCTTTTGAAGAGGATAGTGTTCACTTTTTTTATTGGTTTTTATTAGAGAAGAGAAAGTGTGTTTAAGTAGAACACTTAAACATACTTTCTCTTCTCTGGGTTTTGCTATCATTTTCTGAAAATAAACACAAAAAGACAAACTTTTGTCGATAAATTCAGGTAAAGACGAGGTGAGGGAATTAGAATAAGTTATACACGTTAGCGTATGCCTGGGTCATCTCGTTTCCGGTAAGTAACACGAGGTTGGGGCTCGTATGCCATATGTGTGGACAGGCGGACTTAAAACTATGATCATTTCTTTAACGAGCCAAACCAGACCTTAATTCGAGACCTCGCATATTTCCTATTTAAACAATGTTCACAGACTTAAAGAAAAGGAAGACACCCGTATGAATTAACTCAGCATTTCTTCCCAGAGCGAATCTCAGGAAATACCGCTGCATTCTAACTGTAAAGTCCGACTTATAAAAATATTTTTAAAAGATTTACTTACAAAAATAAACCGTATTTTCATATAAATATAGTATAGTTGCCCCTGTACAACTTGTAACGTACGTCTCACAATACGTAACTCATTCAGGAGAAAAGCCACTTCAGGATTTTACCAATCCACTTAAATGAAGGAAAACGAGGGCAAAGAAAACATAACATTAGTATAAAAACACTCATATTGTAGCTATAAATCAGTCTCCGGCTGTTTGACAAGGTCGAGTCAAGACATTGCCGTGCCAAATTGGAAGGTTACGTGACAGCGTATCGTATTGGAGATGTAGGTAATACTCTTTCAGGCTATGCAGGACCCATCCGCTTAGGTCCTTGTTATTTCGGATATTTAAAAATACGAATTCATCTCTTCATATTATTTCACTCTTATTTCCTTAAAACGTACGAATTAAGGACTCTTCAGTTTGGGAAATTTCAAATATATGATGTAGAATTTTTAGACATGTGTGTGGGCGCTCGGATCGGTATATGTAATTGTGAAACGAGGGAAAAACTTTTTACTGTCAGTCGCCCGCATGGTGAACCCAAAATTGGCAGGGCTTAAACTGAACTCCTTTGTACAATATGTGGGTGAGGCTAATGAACGAATTGTTCGGTAAATGTGAGGGTGTGTGCGTATATTAGAATTGTTAGGCAACTGATTTTAGTTTTTAGGCTGATAAATTATTGAATAAGATTTTGTGTCCTCAATAAAATAGGCAGAGGCCACTCGCTTGTGACCAAGTCATATTTACAAAAAGACCTTAAGACTAAGACTAAGACCTGATACACATTTATCAGGAATGACAACGCAAGACAGAAGAACTTGACTGTTGGATTCTACTCATGCTTTATCGGCGACCGCCGGATAGGTACGGCCTGCCACGAGACCTCGTCTCCTTAGCAACCCCTCCAAAATCATCCACAACTCCCGACCTAGTGCTGGCTGACGGGCGCTCCTTAGGGCTCCATACCCCTAGGAGCTCGACCTCGCCAAGCTCAGGTCACTATACTGGACTAGACTCGGGCATTACTAGCAGGTCGTTCACCCTGTGGGGCCTACGCTCGAAGACACGACCCCGTTGGATATCCCACCAACACCCCGGAAATACTAATCGGCCCATTAGGCCCACCCCAGTGACCCACCTGTAGTTGCAGGCGGCGCTGAGATCACATTACAGGTTTTAAACCTGAAAAGGTTGCCCCGAGACCCCTAGGGGGTCTACGAGAAGAACTGCGAGAGTACTCATGCTTTTCATCAGGCAGAGTAGTTATTTAGGCAGCACATACTTAAAAAGAAGACTACTCCACATAACGGAAGAAAGAATATTTTACGTTTATACCGAATTTTTTCGTGTGCGAGGTAAATTTTAAAGCAGCAAAAATTCAGCAATTTCAAATACTGATACGTACATGTTTACAGATATGGTTAACCTTAATAGACATGTGTTGTAAAGATTACATGGTTAATTAGGTTTGTCTTACGGTTTCTTGTTATAGTTGTTTACACACGAATACAGTTTTCATTAAAAAACTGTAGTATTATTATAGAATAGATGAACAAGGATTTATTTATGTTTTGTACTAATTGTACTTTATCGGGCAATTTAATACGTTTATGATTTACTGATCCCTTTAAAACATTTTGTGCAGAACCCTGTACTACTGGATTACAACACACTAATTAATAAGTCTGACTGTATATATAAAATCTAGTTTATTGTGTATGCCGACCTATTTAGGGATTAATGAAAAAGCGCCAACATTACCGCTAAATTCTCGCTCGAAACTAAACCCGTAAAACAAATGAGTACTAATGTGCGTAAAATTGTGTCGAGAAGTGACGTCATTACAGCTTCGGGCGGACTGGATGAATAGTGTGCGAAGTCGTTAGGATGTAGACAGACGTATTGGTCGGGGCGAGATAAAACTGTCGGGATTAAAGGATCGGACCTTATTTCCTGTGATTACTTTGAGGATGTGAAGTAAAAGGGAGATGATAAATAGCTTTACGGAACGCTTTGTGTTTATTTTGCACATGTTTTATGTCAATGACAATTTACACTGACTACTAGCTTTTGTCCGCGGTTAAACCCGCATGTATATCGATTATCGCGGTAGAGAAGGAGCCTGTGTTCTTTCTCAAGAATCAAAGTATCTCAATGCTCAATTTCATTGACATCGATAAATTCAATTGAACGTTAATAGTTTATGCGGTCCTTTTACCTGTCGATAATAGCAAATTATGGAATTATATCATCCTGAAGCATTTTAAATGGTTTGGTTGAAGGATAGCTTCGATATGAATAGTAGTGAATATTTGGATAATTTAAAGTATAATTTGGTTTTGGACTATTAATGTGGTAGTAATTCCTGTAAAATGTTCTAAATGTCAGCAGTCAGCAGGGTCTTAGTTAGTCATCGGATAATAAATTTGTATCCTATAGTAATAAATATATATGTATGTCTAAGTATGTATTACTGTATATATTTGTTATATATATGTATAATATGTGTAAGTGTATGTGTGTATGTGTATGTGTGTATATATTTATGCTGATTTAAACTTATTATAGTATTCATGAAAACCATATATATATATAAATCTACCACTATAGCTATAATTTCTTTTAGGTGCACCTACCTCACTTTATCTCTGCATCGCTCAATCGGTCGACTGGCAGAGAATGCCTTAGGCATTAAGTCCGCCGATGCATGTAATTGTGCATAAAGTAATAAATAAATAAATGTGGTAGTAATTCCTGTATGCAGACCTACTGCTAGTGTATTTTAAGGACCTCTCAAATCATCTGTTTGCATCTTCACACCAAATATATAAATAACTAGCTGACCCGGCGAACTTCGCAACGCACACACTTTATACCCGCCTCAGTTTCTCACGGGCAGTGTACAGTGGTGGACTTCGAAAATACACTCTCGGTTTTCTTAATTTTTTTTTTCTATATAATCCTTGTCTTGATTTTAACAAATACACAAATGAAAGAATTATCCAATTTGATGCAGTCAATTGATAGTATACGCATACATACATTTCGGTGATTCATTTTATTTATATAGATGATGCAGAAGCATCTCAATAAACAGGTCACCATAGTGTGGGTCACTATGCTATTTCGACTGCATTCACAATGAATATGGTGACCACTACTCTTGAATTCTACAAGAGTCATTTTGGTAGTCGTGCATAAATATATTTTTAAAAAACACCAATTATCATCATTTTTTAAAGATTACTTACGGTATATATATATTCCTGTGTTGGTGGGTACTTTGGAAACATACATAAAACGGACACAAAAAACACCCAAACTAAGAATAATTTTTGGATCTCACAACGTGTTATCCCATGTGAGGTTAGAACCCTCACACTTTAGAGCCGTTGAAAGTTTCGTGGCGTCCTGCTATAACTACTACGCCATTCGTGCAGTCGAGTTTGGATCTTCTCTGAAACAGACAATAGAAACTAAACGAAATGCACACGAAAAATCTCAAGCAAAAAATTAACAATACCATCGACACCAATTAGCCAAAATATTTGAGCCAAATAAAAATCTGAATCACAATCTTCGAGGGCGATCTAATTCAAAGTCACGTACAAGGCGATAAGTGAAAAACTGGCGCCTCCATAAACTGCCTTAAGGCGCACCCATAAATCAAGCAGCATTGGCAAACGATCGCGAGTCGTGACTCGATTCATCAAGAATCGATTCCGAGTGAAAACCATCGGCTCTCAATGATACATCTATATTTGTTGTAAGTTACCGGTGTCTTATTTTGTTGTGATTGATTCAATAGGATGTGCTCGTATTATACTTTTTTATCACTCATTTTATCAATTTCTCTCGCGTGTGATGAATGACGATAAAGATTTTGTCGTTCGGATATTATTGTGATAGCATTTTTTACATAAAGTAGGTGGCAACCGAACAATTGTATCGCCTGATGGTAAGCAATTACCGCCGCCCATGGACACCCGCAACACCAGAAGCGTCACAAGTGCGTTGCCGGCCTTTGGGAGATGGAGAAGGGTTTGGTCTATGAACCTCTGTGTCTTGTGTTTCGCACCGGTTTCTGTGAGGCCGTGGTATCACTACGGTCGAACCGGCCGATTCGTGTCGGAGCTTGATAGTTTTGGGAGTATATATTATATTTCTTTATTCCACTGTACCGTCTAAACTACTGGACCGGTATCAATAGATTTGTAGTAATTTCCGAGATAACGTAGGCTGCATAAATTTGATCAAAACTTTTACGTGTCGGATTCTATTTTTTTTTTACTTTTTCTTGTTTACCAATAAACAAATGAAATATAATTGTGGGAGGGACATTTTGCATCACATATAGAGCTATGCTTCTTCATAAAATTAATTCGTCAAAAGACTACTCACGGAACTCGATAACATTAGATAGTTATTCAATAAAAAAATCCTTAGAGGTTAAAAGTTTCCCGTGACAGTAATAGGTTCGTTTTTTTGGCGTTTGAAAGCCGCTTCTTTCCTTAATCTTGTCCCCACAGATATCTCAGTTTATTCCAAAAACTATTCTTTCAGTTTCTTTAAGCCTATAACGTGAGTATAGGTGAATTAAACACCTTCTATATCGTGCCAATAGAGTTTTCTTTTATTTTTTTTATGGAATAAGAGGCAAACGAGCAGCATTACCGCCGCCCATGGACACTACAACACCACAGGCGTCACATTGTCGGTCTATGGGGGATGGAAGAGTATGGGCTTCCTGTTTCCTCACTCACTCAGTGAAACAAAGCCCAAGCGCTGTTTCGCATCGGTTTTCTGTGAGGCCGTGGTATCACTCCGGTCGAGCCGGCCCATTCGCGATGAAAGGTGGCTCTCCCACGGTAAGTGAGTGCGCGATTCCAATGCGGTTAGTAAATTATTTGAGTTTCTAATTAAACTGATTACTCCTATTTTTCGGTAAAAGCTATTATTTATACTTTATTTTTTGGAGAAGTTTTTAAAAGCTTTACTCGCAATAATACATTTAACATCTAATGTTGCAAATTAAGAGTTTGGTTTTATGAAAGGTTAAAGAACAAAAATAGGCACAGCATGAAATGATAATATAATGATAATTATAATTATGTAAAGGTCCAATATTCGATCAAACACATAGCCAAGGAAACACAATAACTTCAAAAGCAAACTCATCAATTTTGTATTGACAATAACATTTTTATTTTATTTGTCTGATCAGAGAACAATTCGTATATTTGGCTCTTTATATAAACAATTTTGATAGAATACGATAGAAATCGTAGGTATGTTCTTTATGTTTGAAAAGATACATGAGGCCAATGTTTGCCGATGCTCTTTGTTTTTAGGTTGGACTCTTTGTTTAGGCCTTGTTGGAATATATTCAAATTCAATTTACCATTTTCTGTTTAAAGGGACCTGTTTCCCCTGATACTAGCTACATCAATTGACAAATCTTTGATTGTTTCACCAAATTGTTTTGATTTCTGAGCCAACATCGCAAGTATGTACTTTTAAACAATAGAACTCTTCAATTGGCAGTTATATTATGTTTACTTCATTTTGATTCTGATTGTCGTAAATCTTAGAACCTTAAAATTTAATAAGTATCGTAACGCAGCCAATTTATTCTTACTAAAAATTGTAAGCCGTAAAAGTGGTAT
The DNA here is from genome assembly GCA_003709505.1 of Hyphantria cunea. Lineage (NCBI taxonomy): Eukaryota > Metazoa > Arthropoda > Insecta > Lepidoptera > Erebidae > Hyphantria > Hyphantria cunea. The sequence goes on along the minus strand of PKRV01001635.1, from coordinate 1,736,259 downwards.
ATTTATTATATTGCATACACATAAAGGCCTTTCCCACTGCACTCCACTCTGATCGAGTTATGATTTCTTGCAAAATTAGCACTATTATTGGGCTTATTTACACCTTGGGAAAGGCCTATGTTCAGCAATGAACTGCACTAATGCAGTATCAGAATATGATAATAATGATGAAAATACACACATACACTCATATCGTTATTACCAGAAGCGTAGAGATGAGTATTATACGAGTTTGTTTCATTATGTGTCTGTTACATTTTTGTATATTAATGATGGTAATGAGTGAACATATTTTACACACGTCTGTCTCATCCCTTGTTAGTTTTTCTTAACTTAATTGAGGAAAAAAGGTCTGCGATTACGCGTATTACCCTGGACAACATTATGAATGTTGAATAATAAAAATATTGTTTGTAGTTTTCTTCTCGGGTTGCAAATCTTGCTTGATAAAATAATCTGCCTTCTAATTAAATAAAAAAAGTATCGCCAGATTTGTTGCTAAGCACAAAACTGGAGCGCTCTAACAATTCAGTTCGTTTTTTTTTTAAATTTCTTTAATGTACAATAAAGGTTTTATAGATTGAAAAAACGTGATAATGTCGAGGTAAAACCATTTATTATTTCTAATGGACTGCGAAAGACCAATAACTTTTGATAGAACGAAGTCTGTCGGGGGCTGGTATGTTGATAAAAACAAACCATCAAGCTAAGTCGTAAGCACAACCTAATTTTGAATGTATTTGTCAGTTTAAGTCTGATAAATTCTAAGTCTAAACTTTGGCAAGGCAAACAAGCCATTGTTTCGTATTATTCTAAAGGTATCTTTGTTTGTGTTTATAATACTTTGTTCACAATAGTTAATCCTATGAATATATACGCACCCTCAAGCGGTAAGCCCCATCTATGAATTTTAAGCGGCTTTGTATTCCATATTATAAATATTGATAGCGGCGCTGTACTGTTTTCATTATTTCTGATCAAATATGAGACGCTATTTTGATTGAGAAAATCTTTATAATGTAAATAATAGTTTCAATCAAACCTAAAATTCACAATTTGTAATTGTTAAAATTATCACATCACATCAAATCACAATAATAGCCAATAGGAGTCCTATGCTGGACTCTGTAGGTCTCTCCTTAAAAATTAGGTATTGGCCTACTGTCATTTAATCTATACACCGTAGGATTGTTTCAAGCCTTCCATCTCTTTGCAGTGAAGTTGTCTTGCATACTTTGTTCCCTTGGTCGCCTCTTATGTGAACCATGGGATGAATAAGAAAGATGACACTCAGTATTCTGAATCCGTCACCATATTATTTGAAATTACTATTTGAAATACATGTGTCTGTCACACACTTGCAGACACACACATTATAAACGTATTAAAATAGATATTTTTAAGAACTAATATTCTCTATCTTCGCTTATATAAGTATGTAATGTGAAGCAATATCTATGGTAGTAAATGGCTCAATTCAAAGTACCCAATCACTTAAACTCAACGAACATTCAAAGCATCATATAACATCTGTTTCTCGTGCTTACGTCCCTTGTAGAGACACGGCACCTTATTCCGTAGAATACGTTGGCATTCAGATGTAAATCTGTACGCTACGACTGCCATTAGCTCAGTGCCATTCCGTGAGATAGGGTTGGCAGGTAAGTTGTGATACAGGGAAGGATTATGTTATTTGCATGTGAAGAAACCGTTTCGTTGCAAAATTTTAAAGTTACATTAAACTATGTCGATAGTTAAGCGGCATAAACGACCATTTTCTAGAACTGACTTATCCATGCTTTCACAATAAACTTGGAGAAATTATTGCTAATAATAAAAAAAGCGTAGCAAGCATTCACATACCCTCTTTGACTACTTCTTACTTTGACCAAATCCAAAAGCCTGCCAAAGACTTCATAAATTAAAATTCATCTAGAATGTTTTAATGCAACACTTCTAAAAAGATTAGATTTTCTGCTCTTTGACGTCAGTCTGTACTTAATGATTCCAAAAAGCATGTTTGGAATTTAAATAACTTTTAGGGTGTCATCGAGGTTTTCTAAACCTTGTGCCGTATGCTAGATGTGGGGAAAACCGATAATGTACCTTTGACAACCCTCTACGTGTGAATTAATGCACTGCTTGCTTCTATGAATATGTCATCTTCAAAAGCTGTATAAGCATACGTAAACCTTAATGCTTTTGTAGTGCGACTATCCTCAATTCGAAATTTCAATGGCACATCGTGTCTGTTGTAATTGAAAGTCTTGTATTATAATTATATCATTGATAATGAATTACAGAGCCTATAAACAAAGCATAAGAGTTGAAAAAATGAAATACATCATTAAGTAACCCTAACTGACAATAAACGTACTTTATTAGAAAAATATAATGTACTCGTATTGTAATAGTTTATCCTACACTGACTTCATGACAATTGTAGTTAACTTCCTTTGCCTGTGGCTCCGAACGCGTGTATGTCATTTTTTTGCGGTAAAGAGTAGCGTATATCCTTCCATATGAATCAAAGCATCTTCATCCTAAATTTAATTGAAATTTATTCAGCAATTCAGTTGTGCATAAACAGACGGAAACTTACGAGGTATACCGTAAAACCCAGCATTGGTAGGCCCCCACAAGTTAGTCTGATGTCCTAGTGAAGATGCTGGTAGCCATTAATTGCGGGCAGCAGAAGACCACTGTTGTAGAAAACCTTGAAAAGGCCTATGACTAGCAGAGACTGACAGACTACTTTCTTTGGCTGAAATATTGATAATCCTACTTGTTTAGTATCTTATGCTTAGCTGGACTCATTGTAGGTCTTAGCGGGTATATTCATTTCCTATCATTGCTTTCCGTTCTGGAAGAAGCAAAAATTCAAGCCGCTAGGCGGTTTGACCACCTATGTATGTATTGCTATTTATGTTATGTGTGAATTATACCCTTGTTCTGAAACCTTTAGAATACTTAACTGTGGGTGCGAAAATTTTGCTGGAATGTGTACATACGTGTAGGTATACAGACACTGATTAGCCGAAACCATCAGACAAAAGTTTAAAGGGATTCTTTTTTATATAAGTGCCGTATGTAAGCATATTACTTTCATTTTTATTTAGCAAAAAGCTGTTCATTTGAAATTACCAATATATACTTCAATTCTGTTTATTTGTATTGATATAGATAGGTAGTAAGTAATGAGTTAAAAGTTCAAAGAGTAAACAATGTCTACTAAACTGCTACCAACTTATTCTCGATTGAACCACATCATAAATTGTCGATGATTAATGGCTCCAGTCCGACGTGGTCGGGAACGAGTCGCACCATTAATCTATCAGTTAATTATATCAATCACAGGAAAATATGAATTTTCCTGTACATTTTATTTTTATTTGAATATTAAAGTGAAACTTATTACATCGTCTCAATTTTTTTGGTCTGTGTATCGCATGTCGCGTGACGGTCGGCAAGTGTCCAGTGGCCAGTCGGACGGTGTGCCAGTGCTCCACGCTAATTTGTTTATTTTTGTCAGTGTTTAATGTAAATGTTGTTATTTATTTGCTTTATTCGATTTATTTATTTGTATGTGAAAAAAAGTTTCACTTTTACCGTGGTTCTAATCTTTCACAATCCTTTTTTTATTTAAGTCGTGACAATGATAAATATTAAACGTATCGTATTTGTGGAGGAACGGGTTACATATTCCTCCAACACAAAGGATCCTCCGATCAGGTGATCATGCCTGGCGGCCCACTGCCCCACGGTTGATGTTGAGAAGTTGTATATATGTTAATCGGCGCGAGAACTTCTATTGCGCGATGCAGGATTGGTAGTTTCTTCGTACACTATGTTACTCCGTAGTTCATTGTATCTTCGGCGTTGTCATATAATTTTGTTGCCGCTGTATGTGGAAGTCGCCGCATATTTATATCTATGTTTAACGCATTTTTCATATTACGCACTAGTATAACATAACACATGCTATATTATGGTGTAATATATAAAATAAAATTAACAAAGAATTATGAATTTACAAAGTGAGAGAGAGATTTAATTTTACAAAATAAGACATGTATGTTAATTAAGTGTTTTTTATAGAAATTAATTTAAGTGCAAGTAAATCGGTAGAGGAAGGTTTACCAATAAATATAAATTGACTGACAGGAACAGCCCCTTAATCAAAATGCAAGTATTTCGCGTTTCTAAAATCGCCAACGCCTCTATTCTCTCGTATTATTGGCTTATATTTCTTTGACCACGTAAGGTAGCTTTGAGATGACGTCATTTCCTGATAACTTTTACATTTGTGGGATGTCAACTGGGCTAGAGGGAAAGAATCTCACTTGAAAGAGAATCTGTATCAACTGTCTTATTTGAGTCGCACTGTAAATGTATCGTTGGTCTTATGTCAATGCCATTTTATTCTTTAAAAAAAGTGTGTGTCAGCACTGACATACGACTGGAGTTTACATCACGCCCTGAATTTCTCGGGTCGACAAGCATTCTAGCGCAGTTTGCTCTTAGCATGCAGTTTATTATGTCAGACTACATAACTAATTACAAAGCACTGCAGCGTAGTGCCCCACTTTTAGTTAACACTCAATTTTCATACCACGGGCTAATACAACAATCTTTTCATAAGGAAAAAAATAAATATATATTTATCTCCAGATGCAACCTATATGCCACGTTAGTATATTAATTAAACAAGCCAAAACAGATCAACTGTTTTACTACAAAAACAATTAAATTTTATCAAACTAAAAACAAAGATATATAAAATATCTAGTATAGCTATTACAAACTCACAAAGGCCAAAAATAATTCTCTGAAAAGCCAACCTCCTTTGGCACTAAATAATAGGAAAGCACCTCGATACGGACGCGCAAGTATGCGCTCGTGAAACCAGAAGGTTCCGCATTCAAATCACGGGTACCTCTGAAGGTCAAGGTCAGAAGGCAATAAATCTGTCGACATCCTTACAAGATATATGGACCATTAGCCCTTTCTTAAGGAAGTTGAAAAATTTGGGAGCGGTTGCTTAGAGATATACAGATCGCTCTATTTCTAAGACCTAACACGCCTTATGATTCTACGCACTTACTATACTACTGAAAATAGGAAGATTTCGATATTGCATATTTGCCAATCTTGAAGTGGTATCTAAAAAGCCTAATAAAAATGACGGCAACCCATTTTATAACCCCAGATCGTAAGTCACATATCAATATTTTACATCAATTTATGCCCAATCGATGGATGGTTGTGCAGGGACACGAGGGGTAATGTATTTCACAACATGGGATCTTTTGTGCGATTTGCCTTTTATGATAATAAATCACCATCGTCATAGTCACAGTCCACTGCTGGACATGGGCTCTCAGATTGCACGCCTCTTGGTTCCACCAAAAGGGAGATAATTCTACAATACCAAAATGTAAATACCGCATACTTATACGATACATTACTACATTAAGGTAAAAAAACTGCAATGAATAATATTATCACTACCAAATGTACATACAATACATATAACAGCTGATCTACTCCGAAGGAAAAATATCCAATATTCTTCAGAACTTCTAATATTAAGTTGTCGACTGAATATTTGGGTGCTGGCACTTTGTAAGAGTTTATTGACTTTCTTTTCGAATAAGTGTCTTAGTAGGTTTATAGGTGTTGAATTGTTTGTTGTGTAAATAACTTGAAATTGTTTCTGCGGGCAGAACTTTGCTGAACGTAATGTTCTGAAGTGAGGAATTGGTAATCTAAAAATGTTTTATTGGATTGATGAGTATATACTTTAAAAGTTCGTGATGCTTTATTTAAGTGTTAAATAATTTACCCTATCACTTATTGAGAGTTATGGAAGAAAGTCGAGTTGAAAGTATAGTCGTTAGACTTTGTTTGGTTTTCAAAAATTATCTTCTTTATTTATAAGTGGACCTGCCAAAATAGCTCTACTCTATCTGATCCAAGATGATGATGAATACTAGAGAAGAGGTCACCATACTCATTTCGAATGCAGGCAATGCAACAATGTGACCCAGACTTCAAGGGTACGGATAATGTGACCTATTTAGATGCTTCTGCATCATTGGGTTTTTGCTCTCGAGCTATGAAATACGACTTCATGTCATGTCATGCTATCATTTTAAGTTGGCTTCTGTGAGAAGGTTCCCGTTCGTACTGAAATCAGCATGACTCTACTGTCTAGTCTACATACAGCAAGAAGATTAAACTGCTGCTTCTCAGTTTTACTCTTTGTAAACACGAATACATTAAAAGTGGAAATTAGAAAACAAAATTCGGAACAAATAACAAGGTGAGTGTAAAAACCCTGCGTACCATGTGTATTTTATTGCCTCAGAATTGAGAGTAGTTCCATATTACGAGCGTAACTCGCATAACGACACGAGGGAAGAATGGCGTATAGAAGAATTTATATGAGGAACCTTCCCGACTTCGTTGTACGGACGTAGTCTAGCCTTCATAGACCAATAGCATCTCGAATGGCAGACCGAATTTCTTGCACATCATAATGAAATCATATTTTTTTAAAAGCATGAGTTATGACAGTTTATTGACCTGGTTTATTTGAAAAATGATAAAAGGAGAGAGGCGCAAACTCCAGCTATAGAAATATATTCTGTGTAGCGAGGGACATTACAAATATATATGTAACGGACACAAAGAATACTCGAACGCATAACAAAAATTTTTTGATCACATTAAATGATGTTATGCAACTTCGCAAAACTACGATTGTGTTAATTTCAATGGCCACTAAACATACGTAACCATAGAAATGAGTAGTAAGTAAATAAATAATGACCGTAATGACATCTAACACACAACGCCATCTAGTCCCAAACTAAGCAGAGCTTGTATTATGGGTACTACATAACTGATGTAATGATATATATATATATAATGTAGTGATGTATATATATGTATACTTTTTTATGTAAATACATACATGTCATATATAGGAAACACCCTAACTCGGAAATAAATATTTGCAGATCTTACAAACATTTGATCCGACCCGGGAATCTTACCCGAGACCTCAAGGACAGCAGTCGTATACACTACCACTGCGAAACCGAAGCAGTTTAGTGTTGAATCATTATTGTAAGTCTTTAAAATTATACACTGAAGCTTTAATGACATTCTAAGACAATATTGCCTTTTAAGTGTGAATGAAAATCTTATCTTAACTCTAAAATACCGTCATCGTGTTGAATCGACTATAAAATTCGAGAATAAACAAACGGCGAGCGGGTCGAAGCCGTTAGACGTAATTTAGGGTTTAATGCCAATTTTGGGCTTTAAGTTGTTAGTCAGGTGTGCGGTGAATACCAAAGCAGATTAAATAACCACTACGTTTAATAAATTTCTAATGTACCTAACGTTATGCCATAAAGTTACTCTACCGTTTCAAAGGTAGTCTGTTGTTGTTTAGAAGTATCGGACCATAGCTAGGGCAACGTTTGTTAACGTAAGAAAAAAAGGTGTTATAGATATGATGAGTGCACAAGGCTTCCAAGAACATCCACTAAATCTCGCTGCTAAAGTGATTATTCATTGTTTATGCGTCTAATGTCCGGTTCTACTAGTGTGATATCACAGCCTTACAGAAAACCGTTATTCAGCAATTTTCATACTCTTCACCGTGTGATTAAGTTCCCGAACAACCAACTATTTTCCTTATGATATAGTTTGATTGTGAGAGATGGCTACGAAACCGATGAAGTAATTTTGAACAAGCGATTGAATTTGTGTTTTCATTCTTTTTATGCTAGTTTATCATAAATGAAGCGCAGTACATTAAAAAATGTAAAGTTCACACCCATAATGTACCTCGTAAGTTCTAAAACGAAAATGGTGACAACTGTCACAGAAATCAAGCTATGTTTTAAGGGTATTAGTACGTATCTATTAATCATTCATTAAAATCGGCACAATAGTTTAGATGCTACGGTGGAACATAACCAAGCCAAATTATTCCCTTCCTCTTAGCTTCGCCGTAGTCAGGTGAAACTTTCAAATTCAAGAATATGTCCTTATTGTCATTCAAAAGAATAATAATTACACACTACTTTTGGTCCTGTTGTTAACTAGCCTGGCTGCTAAGGCAGAAGATATTTGATAAACTTCTATCTTCTATTGAATCTGTTAAAAACACAATCATTTCTATGTATGCGAATAAATTATCTAAAATATATATGCGCATCAGAATTAGATAAATACAGCAGTCTAAAAACTATTATTTGGAACCTAACTGTCGTGTCGAGAAATCATCATCAATTAAATGTACTGTAACTCAAAGTAAACGAGGGATTGTTAAAACTTCTCAAGTACAATTGAATTAACATTCTTTATGTTTGTTTCAGGTAAGAACCGCACAACTCGTAAAAGTTGACTGTACGGAACTTAGAAGTTGAAACTGTCCAGTCAGGCAAAAGCCGGCGCAAGTCACGAGAATCAGCGATACCATATATTGTGGTTTGTTTTTATATTAATGTGTTTAACTTTAACCTAAAGTGACTGTATTCATGATGTCGCATTTCGTTAGTGAGTGCGTGTTCGAATGAGTCACAACTCTCCAGTTTTTTTTCCTTTTATACATATATATGAATCTGCAAATTGATTTAAGTCCTGCCTGGGGTAATTATATGTAAAATCTAAAAGCGGGCGCCACCATATTCATTGCAAAAGCAGACAATCCAAAATGGCGACACACTAAGCCGGCCAAGTGATTAAGGAACTTCTTTTATTGGGTGAGGCTATACGCGGTATAAATAGATAGATAGATGGTAAATCATTCCCATTGCCCCAGACAATTTCCAACTCAAAAGACAACTGCGTTGCTGTAACGGGACAGGAGCTCTAGTTATCTCACCACACGGTCACAATTACAAACATTAATGTGATCGCTTAATACCGGTTCGTGTAAGTAAGTATCACTCCAGTCAATAGGACATATTTCTACTGAACTGAAAACAAAGAGTCTAAACAATTATTGAAAGCCCAAAAATACTAAATGTTATTTAATATTGTCGCTAACACTTATAGTTTACACTGTACAACAAAGCGGTACTGTAATAAATTGGCTGCTAAACGTGGACACTTTTAATTAACTAAAGGGTTTTTTCATGAAACTAATACACATTTTTCTTGTTACATTTTATACTTTGAAAAGGTAGGGTAAAAAGTATTTTGTATAACAATTGTTATATAAATAAACTCTTTATAAAAACCGCCTCGTGGGTCCAGCGAATGTTGTAAGCGTGTTAGTAGGCTTCTAGGTCGAATCAGTCTTTTAAATTCAATACATTATACATTGGCCCTTGACACATTTAACCCAGACTCCAGTACACTCGTTTGCCAGAAAAGTTAGTGCGATAAAACAGATATGTGCTACTGCGATAGATTTTTTAAACGAATAAGCTACATAACTTAACATTACTCTGAAGCAATTTCCTAATGTATAATTTATTTCTTATATTTATTGACAGCTTACTTATTTCAACGTTTATATTCATTACTTCGCTTCTCAGCTTCGTAGCATGATGTGACAAACCATATAATTTTTTTCAATACACAGTGTATTGAAAAAAATTATATGGTTTGTCACTATACTGCAGAGTATTGTAGATACTGTTGCCACATGAATATATGTATATAAATAATTTAAAATGAAATTCATCAAAAGTAATTTACGATCCAGATCAAAAAGGTCATAATAAAACTAGCTGTCATATTAGCCAAAATCGATGAGTGATCAGAGTCTAATCCTATACAAAATTGCTAAATTCGAACACGCTTAAACAATGAAAATTAAATAAAATGTAATAAAATGATATATGATAAAAGAGTAAATAAGATTAAAATATAGCAATTATCAATAAATTTTTGTAGAACGTTACGTTGCGTCGTGGCGATATAGATTTGTTCTTTTTTAATTATGAAAATTGGTAATTAAAGTCGTTCGCCAAAAGTGTTGGTGATTTTGTAGTATCGATAAACATTATTCGTTACTAATTATAATTGAACTATATGATGCTAGAATCATGAATTCAAAGTTAAATAATTACCATATCTAGGATTAAGTTAATATACATAAAACTCTTAAATGTTATATAACATTAATGAGTGCTTACTACACGGCAAAAATAATTAATCGCAATTGAAAAACATCCACAGCCATGTTGTTTCAAATTTAATTTTCATAAGTGTTTAATTCCAGCAAAGTAACCACTTTTCTATATTGAAATTAATTTTAACTGTAGTACATAAAAAGCTTACACGAAAATTTAAAAGAAGGGTTTCAGAAAGTTCGGGGACCGTTGCGGCCAATTAGATTTCATTTTTGTGGGGTATTGAATTCGTGGTGAAACATTTGTTTTGTTCGCAAAAGAACTTTTGAGATATTTAAAAAAGACCTTTTCAAATTTAAATTTATCTGTTTAAACCTTTTCGATCTTTTTTGTGGTTTTTAAAGCGATTCCACATCTTCCACAATAGGTAAATGGACTCATTTAATATTGGTGATTGACATGGTGTGTCATGATTTAGAGTTAACACGTATGTAAATCCTTATTATATGTATTCACGATAAATATATATTTGTATCCTTATCCCTTATCATGTTGGGTCTTCATGTTTGAGGAATTGATATTGTTATGATAATTGTCTTTGACTTTCGGCCTTCAGGTCGAAGTGATACAAAAGCCCCACAGAAAATAACAATTCTTTCGTTCCTTTTTACTATTGAGTGATTTTACGAAACCTCAAATTCCCTAATAAAAAGATCTGCAATGTGTTTGTGACACCTATTTCCAGGTCCATGGGGAGCGACTGCCACTCACCATTCTGACCCATCGGCTCTTATTTATGCTTAGTCGTATTTTAAATAAAATACTTTTATTTGATACTAAATATCAATAAATAAATTGAAATAGATACTGTATATATAAAATACACAATTACCTTCCATAGCATAAAGCGGTAAACGATTTACAAAGGCAGATTTGATCTCAAAGGGTCAAAGAAGAATATCTCTTTTCATACGTATATACGATACGTATTGAATTCGATTGAACCGATAAACGTGATCAAATACATCAGGTATGTGATCTCGCTAAATGTGTAACTATTCATAACAAATAATATTCTTTTCACTAAGCAAATATAGGATTTTAACCCTTATTGCGTTCTTTGTAAGTGTCCGCTGACAGATTCAATTGTCGTGGATACACTTGTCGCTTTGAGGTCGCGTTCAATATGACGTACACGGCATAAAGAGGCTTCACAAGCTTTGTGAGCCTCTAGAAGTTGCTTATCAATCGGACTCACAAACCCCCATAGTTCTACTTACTCTTTTTCTAGAATAATATAACGTGTTGCCGTATTTCGATGGTGACTGCGAGCCCCAGAATTGGCTAAATGAGTTAACCTTCCAACGCTAATGTACCTTTTTTTACGCGGGGAATACTTTTTGCATTACCCTCCTTTGGGGAGACGAAGGGCGTGTGTGGCGTGGATTCCCGGGAAAACGACCTACCCACTAAACCCCGTGGCGGGCTACCTCGGCAGTCGGGAGAAGCTCCAGGAACGCATAAGCGGCTTCTGGAGTCCTCCCAGTCCACAGGGGATATGTGAGGTGAGGACAGCCTCGCCTCACACGTCCCGGGATAACCACGGTCACCCCCGGGGGCAGGACACTGTTGTACAGCTCACTACCCTAGACGACACCCGGGTCCGTATCTCCTATCTCGGGTCGTTTGTAGCGGTCACATCGCCCGAAGATGTATCCGCAGCGACCCTTAGGTGGCGACTAGCGAGCTAGCGACCTCTGCCGCGTCCCTTTCGACGCTTCATTCGAGTGGGATCGGCTCTTTCCTGTTCCCGCTCTGCGGACTCCTTCTAAAGTTTAACATCCTCACAGGAGACCGTAGCTTCCAATCCTTCACTACTTCCAGTATTGCCGCGATCAACGAAGTCCTCCAGTGTGTGCTGGGCGGGCTCCCGTTCGGAACCACAGTGGTAGCATTTCGTTGTAGCCTACCGTCCTATTCGATTCAGATACTCACCAAAGTAGACGTGCCCGGTGAGTATCTGAGTCAATCGGTAGGTGATACACTCGGTCCACTCTACCCAAGCATCGAAGTTCAGCAGAATGGCTCCGACAGCACGTTGGCTAGCACAGCCCTGAATTTCGTGCCGTGCTCGCCAAGTCTCCAGAGCTTGCTTATGTGCGTTCTACCATAGCAATCCAAACCCATGGACTGGAGCAGCCTCTTCGCTATTCCGACCAACCAAACGAATTTGGTCGTAGACCGTTGTCCATGTCGGCCAGAATTTCAAAGGGTGGAGATTGCTCCAGGACCGCTGCCGCCTCTTACGAAATTGTGCAGTTGCCCGGACGATACGTTTGACCATCGAACGCTGCAGGCTCCTGATTAGAGCTTGACAGCGAGAGGCACTCGTCAAATCATAAGACCAGACGGGCGCCCCATAGAGGACCATGGATCTGAGAACGCCCATGTAGAGGCAGCGAACGAACCGAGATTGGGCAGCAGGCGGTGCAGCACTACCGTGCCTATTTTATAATCTCGATAAAGGACTCTTTAAAACTTTGCTCTGTAATAAATATCATGAAATGTTAACTTAAAGTCAGAAAAATTTGAAAAGCGTTTTATTTCTCGTGTTTGGATTTACTTGTAAGTAAACAGAATAATTTACGTTGTATTTCTTAACAGTTCTAACATGATTCAAGATTCATGAGATCCGTGGTATAACTTCACCACAAAATACACACAACTTAGACTTTACACGAATATATTTTTTATGTTTTTTTACTGAATTTTGGATCTAAGCCATTCTCGAATCCTCAGGAAAAAAGTAATTAAATTGATTTCGCCGTTTAGGAGGAGTTTATTCACATAAACAGAAAAAAACTGTTTCATTCATCTGGTTTTTATTAAATTGTGGGCAAGGGTAAAATATATTTATTTGAATTGATAATAACTTTAATTTTATTTTTAAATTAAACGAGTTAAATTATGGGTACTAGACAACTGATATTAATACATAAATACTATATTTTTTTGTAAATAAAAACATACTATACATAGAAAACACCCAAACTCTGAAACAAATATTTGCAAATCATTATAAAATTGGTTCCGATTCAGGATTCGAACCCGAGACCTCATGGACAGCAGTCGCGTACGCTACCACTCCGCCACCGAGGCAAATGTGAACTGATGTGTGTGAACTGATGAAGCAATGAATACGATCCATGAGTGTATTAATTTTAATGTACGAAGATTAGTGCAACCTAGAATAAACTTTTATCAAATCTAACTACAAAATAAGAAATAAGAGAATTGCAATTTTTTTTATTATACATCACGCACTTTAGATACATTTGCGGACTTAATGCCTAAGGCATTCTCTATGCGTCAACCTTTAGGTGATGTAGAGAAAATCGGAAATAAGTTCAAATGAACCTTTAATAGGTTACTTGGAAAGTATCAAATACACATACAAACTCACTATACACTACACATAATACGTAGATGCGTACACTTACTGAAATATATGTAAATACATAATAAATGTATAGGTGAAGGACTAAAACCAAATATATGCGTAGCAAATAAAACATGAAATTTTAAAGCATCAAGTATATAGAGCCGTCTTTATTTTTTCATTATTTTTGTAGGTCTAATAAAGTCTTACGTATTCAGATATTCCCGTGACATTGCTTTTTATTTTTTTAATGAAGCTTTAGTGTGTAGTTACAGTAATGAGATGGTGACAAAGAATATGGCCTTCGCCAAAAATAAAGAGAGAAAACAAATTGTAACTAACAAATTTTCTTTTAACATTTTCTTTATCATTATTCATAGTGCCAATTCACCCAAAAATATAAATAAGGATTTCTAATTTGATTATAACGACACCGGATGGATTTTTGATATTTTTCTTGAGGAAATATGTTATTATAAGTAAGTAAGGGATGATTACATTTTTCAATTACACGAGACAAGGTTATTTTTGGAACAAACTAAGTAAGTAAAATTTCCCTTTATATTATGTTAAATTAAAACTTATTTTCAATCGGTTCTTACTTCAGCTTATTTTTTTTCATTTATTACTTTAGAAGTGCTAATTATCTATATAAATAAGAGAACCACAAAAGTGAATGTACGCGCATAATTTTTCATCGACGAAAATGAATATGGCGGTAGGAAGTTTGCCGGGTTAGCTAGTTTAAAATAAAATATTTTTTCGGGAGAGTATACTTGTCATCATCATCATCGTCATCATCAACATCATCATCATCAGCCTATCGCAATCCACTACTGGACATAGGCTTCTCCAATTTCACGCCACTTAGTTCGATCTATGGCTTCTCGCATCCAGCTCCTGCCAGCCATGAGTTTACTTATCGTTGGGTCCTATTTATATTTGAAGAAGAAAAGCTACCACAGTCGGTAGTCGGTCTGATTCACAGTTATTGAAGTAGACAATATTTTTTAAAAGTCAATTACTGTTAATAATATAACGTTTTATTGTACACGAGATTAGTTAAAACAATATCTAAAACTAGGAGGTACAAGTGGCGACTTTATCGCTCGAGGGCAATCTCTTACAGGTAACCATAATTATTAATTTTTATTGCGGGATAGGGGGCAAACGAGCAAACATATCGCCTGATAGTAAGCTTTGACCGCCGCCTATGGACACACGCAACACCAGAGGCGTCACAAGTGCATTGCCGGCCTATGCGGGAGGGGGATGGGGTGGGAGGTTGGGGTACAGGCCTCCGGTAAACCATTACCTATTAGTATGAAAAAACATAAAGGTAAGATGTAGTGAATGAATGCGTACTGACCAATATAGTTGCTGCTCTTTTTGCTGAGAAGTTCTCGTTCATCAATGGGCGTTAAGGGGGTATTGATAATATATACAGTTTTTACTAGTCTATTGATATCCCCTTAAAAATAATGGGTCTAAAACATGTCTAACATAAATGCTTACATTCCACTTCTAAAATAATGTCAGCGTCCGTGAACGTAACGTGACCGTCTATGTAAAACTTGTATATATTTACCCACAAAAGTTCAGTAATATGTAATAAAAATACAGTATTCAGATACCTATTTGGAGCCGTGTAACAACCCCGTTTTACGGTAACCCGAGGCTTACACAATCCCGTATACGATTTTGTAAATACTAGTTGCAAATTCGTCTCACTCCCTCTAAAACATTATATATAAGTGTTTTTTCCTTATTTGATTAAAGCCTCTTTAGTTTCATTCTTTCGGAATATACGCATTTACTTTATAAATCTAAAATTCTCTATATGTCACATAAAATCTTTTCAAATATATCTTTTATCTGTTCAATAAACTCTTAAGCTATTAGGGACAGCTTCTAAGGTTTTTACTGACTGACCAACAAGATTTATCTTGAGATTTAAACAAATAACAGCTCTAAGAATGTTCGGAACTTCATACCGTGCCCGCGGGTAAGGCAAGTAATGGTTACTTGTACTCCTTTTTAAAAGGCCGGCGAGGCACTTATTGTACCTTTAGTATTGTGGGTGTCTATGGGCTACGGTAATCGCTTACCATCAATTGATACGCCTACTCCTTTGCCTATCCCACAAAACAGTACTTTGGTGTTGTAACCAACTATTAAAAAATCATAACCCTCTGTGGAGGAACGGGTGTCATGTCCATCTAACACAAAGGGAGGATCCTCCGACCAGGCAAGGTGATCATGCCTGGCGGGCCACTGCCCAACGGTTGATGTTGGGAAGTTGTATATATGTTAATCGGCGCGAGAACTTCTATTCCGCGATTTAGGATTGGCAGTTTCTTAGTTTTTTCGTTGCTCCGTAGTTCGATGTTTCTTCGGTAGATGGCGCTGTTATATATTTTATGTTGTTGCGCTGTATGTGGAAGTCGCCACACCTCCTTTATTTTTATCATAATCGGGTAAAAACGAAGACATTGGCTTTTCTTTTTTTCATTATTTTAAATATTTTGGACATTTCATTGTAATATTTGTACAAGACAACTGTTATAATACATATTTCTACATTTTTCGTAAATACGTACATTTTATACTTAAAGATTACCCAAACTCCGAAACAAATATTTGCATATCATACAAACATTTGGTCCGACCCGAAAATCAGAGAGCACCAGCGGCAGTCATATTACTTTCGTCGTTTGTATTTTTTTATGTTTGTACATAAGAACTATCATTTATTTAGAAGATTATATTTCGTTTAAATATATATATTAAGTATAATATAATAATAATAACACCACGGCCCTAGTGAGGGCATTTGAGGAAAAATGGGTACAGAATCATGGTATTTTACAAGTTTTTATTTAGTTTGACCAGTCCCGATGTTTTTCTGTAATCAAATCTTGCAAGTTAAATTTGATCCACTTTCCGGTTTCCGATTGAGCTGAAATTTGAAATGTAGAATAGAATAAACTTTATTGTACACCAGTTGATACAGTTATATTTGAGCTAAACAATATAATGACCATGTACAAATAGCAGCCTTATCGCTAAAAAGCAATCTCTTACAGGCAATCTTTGGATGGACAAATCGACTATAGAAACTCAAATTTACTTTTAGTTTTGATGACAATGCAATTATATATAATCTGTATTATTTATAATCCAAAATTGCCGCCGTGACAAAATGGCGGCGTACATATTTCTGAACAAGCAACCCTATATGGGTATCAAATGAAAGAGCTTAAAGTTATTGTTTTTATTAACAAGTTATAAAAGCTTGTATGTAAAAAAAACGTTTTTGATAAATCACTTGTTTTCAAAGTTAATATTAATTTATTGGCTTACTACTCGCAAAAGATCCTCTTTAAGCAATAATATTAACATAGAACATACGTAATTAATCCATCGCTTAAATGGTATGTCCCAAACATGGCACTAATGATTTAATCATGACATACAAGTACACACTTTTTGGTTATGTAGGCAGTAGATCAACTTGATGCGATCACCTTTTAACAACTTGCTTCAAATGTATTTGTCAGCTTCACTCGCTTCAAGTCTTGTAACTGGTCGGACGTGACTGGGGTTTTATGCGAATTCATGTATTTATTTAGTAATGGTATAATGTTTATGATTATTATTATACACACAACTATCTAAATACTAGAAAATAAATTCTCATATTGTAAATTTAAAAAAAAACCTAATAAGCTTAAAAAGATTAAATGTGAGCATAAGAAAAAAGTTGTAATATTTTGTTTAAAAGCGGGTTACCTCATTCACGATGGGAGAGGGGAGTCCTTCCATCAGGCGAGGTGATCAAGCCTGACAAACCGCGGTCTAACGTTTGAAGTTGGGATGTTGCGTATATATTACTGGAGCCGTTTACTCCGTAAATCGGTATCTCTTTGATAGATGGCGCTGTATTATGTATTTGTTTGTACTGTATGTGAAAGTCGCTACACTTAAAGTGCGCATCATCGCTGTATAGTAAATAAATAAGAAATAATTTTATCTCTTAAATCAATAGGAATGACTTTAAAGCAAACTTTTGAATAAAAGAGGAAAAAGGGCGATTAAGCCGTCAGTTCCAATTATCACAAAACACTAATACAATTCAGGCATTTGTCCCAATTCTCTATAATACAGTCTGCCGTATGTCTTGTTGGTCAATTTAAAAGGCGCGTTGAAAATTACTGGGTGCAATTATAATGGAACGTTTCTCACGTATTGAGTGGTACTTATGGGTAACTTTTTATTGAATGTAATGTGTAAGAGGATGCACACATTCTCAGTAATATGATAAATATAAAGACCCTATTGAGATGCTTCTGGAGCATCTCAACAGGCATCCATAGCCATTGTTGCATTGTTTGCATTCGTAATAGGTATGGAGATCCCCACTCTTGGATTCTGCTCATGCTTTTCTATCAGGCAGAGTAGGGTCACATTGATAAGCTCAAACATAAAAAAAACTATAACCCGCCTACTTAAAAACTTTTGATAAAATTTATACAGCCCATGTCATACGGTGCGTTATTCCGAATTCATTGACATCTTGTTTGTAAAATCGGGTCAGGAACATTCATATATCATTATCCTATCGCAGTCCACTGCTGGACCTAGGCCTCTCCAATTGCAGGTCACTTGGTCCGTTATATATACAGACTGCCATAATTATAACCCTTCCTTCATAGCAATTTGTCAGCATGAAACATTAAATTCTGCGTTCCTGTTTAGAGAAACTTGATATGCGTAGTTAGGCCCCTTTTTCATTTTTATAGTT
Source organism: Hyphantria cunea (assembly GCA_003709505.1). NCBI lineage: Eukaryota > Metazoa > Arthropoda > Insecta > Lepidoptera > Erebidae > Hyphantria > Hyphantria cunea. Next base: position 1,717,913 of record PKRV01001635.1, on the reverse strand, counting down.
AGTAACAAGTTTGATGAATGTGGATGGTGGTTTATCGCTAAAACGAGTTACATATAATCTATCTTTTTAAATAAAAATGAATATTGAATATTCGGTGTTTTTTTGTATGTTATTTAAAGCACACGTAAGGTTTTAATTTAAACATTAAATTCTGCGTTCCTGTTTAGGGAAACTTGATATGCGTAGTTAGGCCCCTTTTTTATTTTTATAGTTAGTAATAAGTTTGATAAATGTGGATGGTGGTTTATCGCTAAAACGAGTTACATATAATCTATCTTTTTAAATAAAAATGAATGTTGAATATTCGGTGTTTTTTTTTTTGTATGTTATTTAAAGCATACACTGCCGACTACACGGTTGGCCTAGTGGTTTCAGTGGTCGCCACACCGCTTCCTACTGCGCCAAGTGTTGTGGGTTCAAATCCTACATGGGACAACACTTTGTGTGATCCATAAATTGTTGTTCTAAGTCTGGGTGTACTTTGTGTCCGTTTCATGTGTGTTTGTAAAGATCCCCGCGACACAGGAATGTATATTCCTAATGCGGGAGTTGTGTAAAAAAAAAAAAAAAAACAAACAAAACAAAAACAAAGCACACGTAAGGTTAAAATTAAAATGAATTTTGTTAATTTTATTTTAAATATTGACGTTTGACAGAACGAAGTCTGTCTGGGCTGCTAGTATGATATAAAAATTTAATGGTATTCGTCGCTGAGCCCATGAGTCAAAACGTTTGTATCTGTTTGGTTGATAACAGCTACATACATATATTTACCATTTTAAAAAACGACAAGGAGCGTTAGTTTTCATATTAATTTAGTTTATATTGACTAAATTTAAAAATAATTAACTGGGCACTTGGAGAAATCTTTCTATTGAACTATAGCATGTAGAAATATATATTTTGTTATGAAAGCATGAGAAGAATTCAAGAGTGGTGACACCTGTGACATTTGTTAGTTTCAGGTTTTGACTGCTCGGCACAAGAAGAAAGAGCCTAAGTGTTTCTTAGAGATGTTAGAAGAGCGTAAAAACAATAAAACGGTTACTTTCAGGGCATATTGTTTTATAAGCACAGTGAAATTATTCCATATTGTGGTTTAATTGGGGGACAATTCCCCAATTAAACTACAAATTATTACTAAGAAATCGAATTTATTGTTAATTGCAATCAATATTGCGATTTCTTAGTTATTGTTGTTTCACAACTATAAAATCACAACATTGTGTCGTTTTAGTTTTATTTCAAATATCACTTTATACACAAGTTGCACAGTGCACACTTGTTCTAACCGAACATGACAAATATGGCAGCTAATAGCATTTGACGCGAACCAACATGGGTATCGCGGTTTATGCTTTTTTTGCACATATAAATAATTCCCTGCGGTTATTTCGTTTGGTTTAGAAATGCTAATAGTGCACTTAATCGGACCTCCTACCCTTGCGCGTTTACTAATAATAATGTAATTTGTATGCAATAAGGATAGTTTTACAAGTAATTTGAAAAGTTCATGTGAAAGGTTGATTCTAAAATTAATAATTCATCTTAAGCTCTTACTATGTAGGATGGTATGCATAACTTGCCTCCCCAGGGGTGACCCTGGTCATTACGGGATGTACCCCGGTACATCGAACTAGCATGGATGACTCCATAAGCCACTAAAGCGTTTCTAGCTCCTCTCGGTTGCGAACTAAAAGGTAGTAGAGTTACTCTGATCTCAGCACGAACGGGTCGGTTCGACCAAGGCATTGCGAATAACAACATTCGTACTGTAGTGTTTCGTTGATGAGTGCAAGATCGGATGCCCAAAGATGAAGAAGCATCTCACTAGGCCGCCATGGTGTGAGTCACCATGCTGCATTGTGAGTATGGTGACCACCACTTTTGGATTCTGCTCATGCTTCCATCAGGCAGAGTATTAGAGTCACTTTGGCAGATCCATGTATGAAATATTTAAAAAAAATGTTCGACGCGGTTCTTTCGTTTACTCTGCTTTATTAAGACTCTTCATCAACTGTCTTCAACAGTCCACTGCTGGAGCTCAAATCAAGTTAAGAAGTCTGATAACCTCAGAATGAGAACTTTTTGCGCCCCCTTATTCACCAAATACATACCTATTACAGATATTTTAAATTTCACCCATATGCAAAAATAATTTTAACCATGAGAGAGCCACGCTTAGGCATGCATGGGCCGACTCGACCGGAGTGATACCACGGCCACTCAGAAGACCAGTGTGAAACAGCGCCTGCGCTGTGTTTTACCGAGTGAGTGAGGATACCGAAGGGCTATACCCCACCCCTACCCCATCTCCCAAAGGCCCACAAAGCACTTGTGACGCCTCTGGTATTGCGAGTGTCCATGGGCGGCAATAATCGCTTACCATCAGGTGATATGTCCGCTCATTAGCGCCCTGTTCCATATTGAAAAAAACGTATATTTATTCTGGAACGGAACTGAATCCACGACCTCGGCTTTGGTCAGTGTCACTGACTTCTAGATCAATCAGCATATAAAAGTACTGTAAAACTCTAAGGATAAAAGAATAAAACTTGTATGAATAAAACAATTATTTTGGTAATGAGATGAAAACATGAATTTAGGTACAATTACACTTTAACTAACACTGTTGTACAACACCCGCCTCGCTGCAAGACTCCCAAGTTTAGTCCTTATTAATTATGAAAGTCTCAAAACGGTAATTACCCTGTCATAAAGTAGTGAAATATCGTTTTGTAAATACGGTTTCTCAAAGTTGGCCCATACTTACTTAAAGAGGTAAACTTTACGAGTATGAATGCAGGGTAATTAGTGATCGATTTTTTATGAATAGAGCATATACATAGGGCCTGAGCAATATACACTTTCTTATTAAAAAGTAAGACGAAAAATCAACAGGGAAAGTGTTTTTTACTTGAAATGGTTTGCACTATCGCAGAACATATGTAAGTTTAACATTTTGTTCACAATAACGGTTTTTAATAGTGTTTTCGATTTTTGTTACTAAAAAGTTATTGCTCTTGTTGTACTAGCCATGAAGCATTCTCTCTCAGTCGACATTCAAGAGATGTAAAAAGAAGATGCGGTAGGTGCAAAGATATTGAGTTATTTACATCACGCTTAAACTAATAGGAGCCGAACATGATTACAAAGAAATGCAGACGAAGTTACGTAGGTCATTTGAGGGTATACTTTTATTCTAGTCCCATTTATATTTGGAGAAGAAAAGCTATAACCACTATGTGGGTCTTTATAAATGATATAGACGCATTGAAGTAGCGAATAAGTTTGACATTTGGCCGCAAGAAGGTATTGTGTGAACTTTATTTAGTATTAAATAAAATACACAATCGGATATCGCGAACTTTCGACTGTTATCAAAAAGTGAGCATCCAGTAGCAATAGGAAATTTAACGAAGGAGGGTTAACTGTACCATTTCCTGGTGTATACATTCTAACTCGACTGTTTCATTGGTCTAGCGCTTAGCACATACGGCGACGGCCAAACAAGAGGTCTTGGGTTTGATTCCCAAAAAAATGTTATTGAGCTGTTGATGATAGAAATACTAAATAACCGGAGATTAGAAGTTGAATTTTAACCTCCATGCCTCAGAGAGTACGTAAAGCGGTTGGTCCTCAGCCTGATCTTTCGCCGATCGTGTCGGATAGCCGTCTCCTCAGATTTTGAGAGTGAAGAAACAGAGAGTACACCTATGCTTACACACACTTGTGCATAATAATATCTCCTGTGTAGTTCGCTGTTTCACCATTGAGGCTGGCTACCGTGGCCGCTTGGAGTACATCGTCCGTACATCACATACTAACTTTTAAACAATTTTTTTGAGGCTTAGCCATCGGTAGAAACGAAAAAACTGCTTAACACCGCACCAAAAGACTGTGATAACACTCCCGCCTAACCATTTATAGCAAAACAAGGTTTTCTCACAGTAAAACATTTTAATGTTATAAAAATAGTGTTGTTTGTACTTTGTGAATATCTAACTAAAGTCTCTTGAGTTTCAGTTGAGTCTTCACTCCACTTTTAGGTCTCCATTCCAACAATCATAGAATGGTATAAAATATATGTTTAGCCGTCAATATAACTATAATATATGGAGCTTTAGATACTGTTGCAAAAACCACTTTGTGGTTCAAAATTTGTGAAATGCGACGGAAGATTGTAATAGAAAGTCGGGAAAGCGTGTTCTATTTTTTCGACCAATGACCACGCATATTGCTGGAGTTGACCTGTAGATAGTGATGTCATAAGCCACTACTGTGATGTTCGTTTTTGTTTACTAATTTACCTAATTTTGTTTTTCGAAATCTTAATGCATCACAAATAAGAAGGAGAACGTCAATGACCTCTACGTGTCAAATATCCCATGAAAAGTACGGTGTCTGCTACGAAAACTTATTCGCGTATCGATAATGTTTTTAATAATATTTTTTCAAGATTTTAAAGGAGTTCAATAAATTTTTTTCGATTGACGTTAATCAGATAGAGATCATTGACGTTCCTGTTTTTATTTGAGTCGCATTCTTCGTATCCTATTAGTCTAAAAGCAGACCTTACCGTAAAAAGGTTCACTTTGGCTCGGTGTTTGAAGCGGTTCGGATCGGTGCTAACGGATGTCCGAAATATTTATTTATTATAATTCGAAACGATGGCATGATCCCGGGATCGAACCCAAGACACTCAAGACACAAAAACACAGCAGTTATATGCGCAACCGAGATAGTCAAAATCAATCTACTATGGTAACCAGACCGACAGACTTAAGATATAATTCCCGTTCTTCATCATATATCTCTTTCTTCAATCGTTGACGACCCTATTACTTTACAAACTTACATGAAACGGACTCCGGACAACACTTCGCCAATCACACCAATTATACCACGTGGGATTTGAACACACTACACTTGGTGCAGTAGAAACCTCTAAGCCATGCGTGCAGTCTTGCATATTACATCATTCTAATGTTTGTAAGTTTTCTAGTAACGTTTACGTTAGTAGATTGTCAATTACGTTAGGGGGCTGTTTCGTTAATCATGAAATACACACGCACTTGAACCCGGAGCCCAGGAAATCCGAGGGGGTTGACAGTAGATATACTAAAAGACAGCAGATAAGACACCCCCCTTCAGATAGCAATTCATTCGCTCAGTTGCTCACAAACCCTACCTCCCTCTTAATTTCCGGGGAAAGGCACTCATAATACGTAAACGCACTTGTATTTCTTCAGCTGCAGGTATGAGGCGTTTGCTGTCAGGTGACCTGTTTATTCGCTTACCCACATTCCATAACAACAAATTGCTACTTTACTGTGATACTTAATTTGAACGAAACCACATTTAAGGCGACATCGTATGGTATATATATATAGGGGGCGTTTAACCACCAAATAACAGTGAAACGTGGTACTAAAACAAACTCATTAAAATACTGCTGTTAATTACAAACGTAATTTCCGTTTCTTAATGAACGTTGTTTACAGTACAATTGGTCTGTTATCATATACTTGACTATATTATTGTTCTCTTGGGAGATAAATATTGGAAGACAGTACTGTTCATCTCTAAGCTTTTCCATCTTTAGTATTGCATATGTTATTTTGGAGTAAATTAGTAAACAAGAAAAAACTTACATGTTTTTTTACTGGTTAGTGAGTCTGATTATTCTGTAACAGGTTGCGGGTGCAATATTTTTTTCTGCAAAAATCTGTCTCTCTATCCAAGTTGCTGGAGAGGCCTATGTCCAGTAGTGGACTGCGATAGTCTGATGATGATGATGATCCAAGTTGCATTCTTCAAACGTAAACGTTAATAGACAAGTAACATATGTCCATACACTTGCTTACGGGTTAAAACAATACATTAGCCTAAGAGAATAGAAGCGTTAGCGATTTTCGAGCGAAATTCGAAGCGAAACACTTGCTACTTGGCTATGAGAGATGAATTCTAAGTTGCGCACTAACATTTATATTTGATCACGTTAGAAATAAATTATTCTCGTTATCTTGAAAGATCTAAAACATGATCTGTTACTACGTCGCCATAAGTCATTCAGCATGTCAATCATATGCCAAGAACACCAAAAACGGACGAATAATAAATTAAAAACTATTAACGAGAAACCATATCTAGTCACGTTTAGTTCTAACTCAAGGCACCAACACGATGTCCGCCCCCTGGTGAGCTTTCAACTTTGCCTAGTTCAAGAATGTGTACTACGTGTCTAGATTATTGCCTGTTGCTCTTTAGTTAATGAACCCATCTACTGAGCCAGATATTGACTAAGTTTGCCACTAAGAAATTACTCTTTTTGGTTCTAATTCGTGTATATTCTTTAAACGAGCAATTCTTGTATATTTATAATCTGAATCCGTATTATATTATTCTTTGCTAATCCCCCTAACTTTTCCTACTTTTTTCAAAAGTAATACATTTTCCCCGTTTGCCGACGATTTTTTTTATTGGCACTTGACTCCTATTTCTCGTAATGTGTTGTTATATAGTCTTCTTCAATGAATGGGCTATTAATACTAAACTAATTTTTCAATAATGACCTGACATTGGTAAGTGCTTTTGAAACAAGCTCTTAAAATATCAGTATCAATTACTTGTTTATTGAGATGAGTCAAACAACTATTTTTATGCTTAATAAATAGGAAAAAAAGAAAATAAATGTATTAATATCACTTATCCTGTATTCATTATACAAGCACAGCTTAGTTTTGGACCACCATCTAGGTGCTGTGTGACCGCCTCGTTGGTTTAATGGTTAGCGTAGGCGACTGCAGATCAAGAGATCTTCAGGTTTGATTCCCGGTTCAGAATGCTGTTGGGTTTTTCTTACAAGATATTCTTAATAGCAGCCCGGAGTATGGGAGATGGCGATATCTCTCGCCCATGCCTCGGAGAGTACGTTAAGCCGTCGGTCCCGGTTGTCATGAACATCTATGGCAATCGTAATTGGGAAGTCAATGCCTTCAAATATACTGACAACTTTCGAATTCAGTTCACCCTCAGGGTTGCGGAGGTCCGATGCCAATCACTCCGTGTAAAAACTGATATTCAGGTAAAACCGTTTGAACTAGTAGCCGACTCCAAATGTTGAAAATAATAAAGGCTAGGAAGATGATGATGGTGTTGTATGTCAGATGTTCAAAAAAACCAAACCGAAAACTGTCTGAAAATGTGTTCCTTTTGAGAGACTGAGAGACGAAGGTGCACGGGTCACTTAGTATTTAATATTTGCAATTAATTATGTTGATATGTTAATTTATTTATAAATTCAATTGTGTTAATTAAGTTTTAAGGTGTAATTAATGGAGAGGCGACTTATTGCGCTGGTTAGGAATAGAGGTAATTTAGCCCATCTGGTTACGCCCAAGTAATGTGTGGAGACAATATTATCGTCGGATATATATACGGAAAATTAAGTATTATATTAACTATAATGAACTCAGACAACGCATGCAACTGTCAGATCCCAAACCAGATAGAGTTTGTACTATGGTGACAAGACTGCTGACATACTTAAATATTTCTCAATACTTCTCATCACTCAATTTTTGTCGTGGGTGAGACTCGACTTCATGAAAGTGGCTTAGCACCAAATATGTGTCAGGAATTTAGTATGAGGACCTACTATGCGATCGGTGATTAACTGAACGACAAGTCATGGGCTTAAGGTATTATTATATACACACAAATGGCGATTTTTATCGTAATTTGATTAGTAGTGATTTTTATCAGTATCTCGACTATGGTCCGTCATGCTCACTCAAATCTCATTGCTTGTGGTGCAGTTATTGCGCGGGTCGTTTCTTTCCCTCTGATATGGCGAAGGGGCGATGGCTGGTCTATGCGACATACTCGTAAACGGGAGCTGTAGATTTATTATCCAACTGAATTTAATTAGATGTGCACCTTGAATGATATCTATGTTTAATAGGCTCAAACCTTCAACGGTATCACTAAAATTCAGGTGGCAACAACTTGCATACTATTTACCTTTCATATGATACTAACACTATTGTACTTGAATATCTGACTTTTAAAAGGAGTGGCCATGAACTTCTTTGCCAGTGTTTTTCTCTTAAGACTCTATGCTTTTTTGAACAGTGGAAGGTATGGATCGACACAAGCAGGTATTTAGGTGTTTTCACCTAATTTACCTAAACAATACAGTTCTTCTGTGGCGCCGGTTTGTGTCGGTCTGTGATTTTTTATCTGTAGCTTTAATTTAAAGTTTATAAATGTCAATTAGTGTTTTTATTGTATAAAATGATTTTGACTTTGAAATTATCAAAGTGTGAGCATGTTCTTTGCTCTGTTTGTCCTGTGCCGTATGTTACATACATGCGTATTATAGACACAGACCAATGAACATGCTCATCATACTTTCAGAAGTCGGTTAAAAACAAGTGCATTTTCCTTCAAGACAAAAGATCTTTCGTACGTACAATATTGGTACACTTATTAGAATATTATTGTTGTCAGCATTCATGTGCTAGGGTGACAGCCTCGCATTATGGATACCCTAATTATTGAATAAAAATACGGTTTGTTTTTGAAATCTATTTTGTAGTTCTAAATTCTGAGAAACATATTCTATTAGCGTTGTTTGTATTTAACATCTTATACGGATGGAACTGGTGATGGTAACTTAATGCATCATCTAATTATTTTAAATGTACCTCTTGAAATTTTACCTCATGGTAAGAGCCAGGAGTATGGGGTGTTTCCCTAAAAACCACCACGACTGTGGGTCGCAGGCGCACTACTCTTGTGAGGTCTTGGAACATGTTTATTTAAATCTATATAATTAGAAATTAATCACTAAAATTTATGTACGCGTGTAATTTTCGCTCGACTGCACCAAATTGGATTATTCATTTTTTAATGTGTTTGTTATTGTCAGGACAAGGTTTGTATAAAAAAACAGGTGTTATATTTTCTTAGTCAACTTAGTCTTATACACGGTGGCCCTGGTCGTTTCTTTCCCTCTGATATGTAAATACGGGCTCACTAAAATAAGGCTTTAGGTAATTCTGAAAATTTTCACTGATATGAATATGGCGGTACGAAGTTCACCGGGTCAACTAGTGTACATATAATCATATGAGCAATATTTAGAGTTTGCGCTCTTCCCTCTATTATTAATCGAAGCCTTCTAGACATTAAAAAGTTGCAATCAATAGTCGTCTACTATATTCAATTTTCAATTCGGTATAGAGTTTAATTAATCTACGTTGAATTGGAGGCACTCCGTTTACAACAGTTACAATGTAATACAGTGTCAAATGTGAATGGATTCAGGTATAAATTGTACATACAGGAACTGTTTATTTTTCTATTAGAATTTCCTCGTTAGAGTATACAAAATCACATGCTATTTGCACTTCCATAAGTTCTATATTACTGTGAATTCAATCTAATTTTTCCTTTACGGAATCTGTTGTGTTAAATTAACGCTTCTTTTTTTGTTTTGTTTGACATCTGTTTGACAGCTAAGAATGTTAATGTCCTCTGTCGTTTGTGTGGGAAAAGTTTTGTTTATAGCGGCAGTTATATTAAGTCCTACTAACTATCCCTACCGATAGGGCTATATATATCATTTGATATATTCTTCTCTCTACCGGTATTGTTAAGTACAAAAATCATATTTTATTTATTTTTGAAAAAATACAGTAAATATGAAATTGTAAAGCTAATTAATTTGTTTTGTTGCAGGTACGTTAAAACTTCATGTATTCAAGCACTGAAGTACATAAGAATATTGGGGTCTTTTTAGGTAAGAAGATGACATAAAACCACCACTTTATCGTAAACTCTCGTAAAGTGAAGACTCTTTACCAGGGGGTTACCTTTTTATTTATATAAGATACCAGGGGGTTACCTGATATCTCATATAAATAAAAAGAAATCAGTGAAATGTATAAACTTTCAATAAAAAAAAAAAAGCAACAACCCATAATGTCCCACTGCTGGGGTCGGGTCTCCTCTCAGGAGAGGGTTAAGGCCATGCGTCCCCACGCTGGCCAAGTGCGGGTTGGGGACTAAACTTTCAATAAGGTGCACCAAATTGGATAGTTTTTTTTTTATATATGTGTTTGTTATTATCAGATTAAGGTTTTTATTTAATAAAGCCTGTTTGTTTAAATCTCTGGAACGGTTGGACGGATTTTAAAAGAACTTTTGCTGGCAGATAGTTGATGAAATTAGGAGTATCTTAGGCTACTTCTACTACCAGCGCGGTAACGCCGCGGGGCAGGGATAGTAAAAAATAAAAGAATTGGGAAAAAGAGTTGTTGAAAAAAATAATTGTAATCGTTTTAAACCGCACCAGCTATGGCCCGTGGCTTAGCGTGCGTGTATGTCGCTGTAAAAAGTACCCTATTTCCTACCTGAAGAATCAAAGTATATCAGTGGTTTAACCTTGAAAATGTAACAGACAGGTTTCGAGTTTATAATACATATTAGTATGAACGTTCAATGTCGCCTTTCGATATTGTTACATATTAGGGCATAAATTCGTTCGTATGTAACCCAAGCTTACCCCTAACTCTTATCACTTAGTAGACGAACCGTGTCCATCTACCCTACATAATGACAGCAATCCTCACATTTAGCAATATTGTGAGGGTTGCTACGCTTGCCTGACACCGGCAATGGTAGGGCTAAGTGTTTTAATTAAGTGGGATAGTGTTAAATAATGTGTTATTGATGAGAGGGTTAAAAGGGATAGAATGGTTTGTGACGATATTAATGAATTGACGATAAGGTTAGCTTTTTAGGGATCCATAGTCCTAATAAGTTCCGAACCGCTATAATTCTGTTAAGTTTGGAGGATTGTTTTGTAGTCCTTCTCACACTGCAGAGCAGTCTTGGAACGACATATCGTTCCAAGTTTAAGAAGTCAGTTCCTACCGAGTTACATTGTTACAGTATATATATGACTAGTACGGTCACGTGCCCACTTTGTTGGGCGTATTTTCACCCACAAATAATTCGACACATTCGAAGCAGAAGAAGTTCGAACGAATGAGCGATGGTAGAACCAAAAATTAATCTCTACAACCTCACAAATCTTAACTCCTTATAACACTAGTATAGATGGATTTTATTGAGTTTATACCTAACTGAATAAGGTCATATTTTGTCAGTTAAGAGGTTCTAGAAAAATCTGAAACAAAACTTTGCTTTGGTATAGCGTTGTAACTCTATTAATTTAGAGTAATGGTCGCCTAATAAGAGAGTCACCTAAAGAATCGAACCTACATTACTTAGCAGTCAGGATTACGCAAATAGATAAACAGACCGGTCACCGAGACCACAGATCGCAGAACACAAAAAGCAACAAATAATGTTTTATGCAGCCTATACACATTTGGTATTGAGAAGTGGCCCTTATCCGCCCATCGGCAACATTAAACTCAGGCTCATGTATCCAAACTGTTCGTTTCGTTGACAATGTAAGCGCCTCTCGTACACAATATTTGGAGAGCAGCTTTACTTAACGATATCGTGAAATACTTTTTTGGTTCGCGAGTTTCTGGGGAATCCCGGCGGAATTGTGTGGATACGATAAGTGGTATTTATTTTTTCGGATAAATGTGATGTGCACTTACTGTCCTATTTATCAGAACTTTAATAATATGTGCACAGTATATTTTCCTTGTCCTGTTTACTTACATACTTAAGAGGACATTAAATAAACAACGGCAAAGTTGTTTGTAGGAGTAGTCTTTTTTAAAAAGGAATTCTATGTACTCTGGAAGTATGAAAAATAACATAGATATGTTTCCACCGACCTCTTTTATTTCATGCAACTAACTAAATAAATCCAACTGAAATTATAAAATAAACTAGTAAAACATACTTTCAGATAAAAAAAAAACTTTACACGAGTCCGGAACGCGCCTGGTTCGCCAGATCCGTCTGGCTCATTGAACAATGTTTTCAAATATTAAACTTAATGATATATGGAAGATAATGCCCATGGCATTAAGTCCGCCTTTAGCAATGTAATCGCATGAAGATTAAATAAATAAATGTATATATATAATTCAGACTTCTTGAAATTACATAAGTTAGCAGGTTTTTTTATAGTTTTTATACCTGCTAATTGTAAAACAGCATCGCTTTAAGCTTAGCGAGTATCCATTCGTTTCTGAGTAATTATCAATCCATCAATCCTAAAAATTTCATCTTTCCTAAAATGATGTAAGTCTGGGGTGATTGGGATCTCAGTCTAAGTGTTTAAGGACGGTATCGAAACCATCGCCTGTGATACCGCCTTCCCACACAAGGGCTTAAAAATAAGTCACCAACGTTAGTCGTTGTAGAATTTAATCTTAACTATAACGGCCTACAGAAAACTAAAAACTTAGTGCATCAAACTGTAAACAAAAAAATAGTAACCCGCATTATAAATACCCTAAACACACACACAAAAAGCACTTGACACTAAAGCTCTTACAACTCACCAATAACAGCCTATACCAGCCATAGTCAAAACGCTCTGAAAACAAACTCCCAACNACAACGTAGGGATACAGTTGTGGGGGAAACTCCCAACTCCCTAGCCTAACTCACTTGACCAAACTTTTCTGAATAAGATTCATTAATAAAGTTATGTCCCTCAAACCCTACTTTAATTAGTTCTAAAACTTCACATTTGTACTCCTTTGAACGTCTTCCCCACTAATTCTATTATTCACTTCGGAAAACGAATTGAATTTTAATGTTATAAATTTTGTATTCAATTCAAACTACCGAAACTTGAGTTCAGACGAAAGTTTGGTACAGAATATGGGTATTGTATGGCAGCAGTCAAATCAACAATTATGCCCCACTATTGGGCTCGGCTCTCCTCTCAGGAGAGGATTAAGGCCATACGTACCCACGCTGGGCAAGTGCGGGGTGGGGATTTGATGGCTGTCTTGTATAGCTGCAGTATTCACATTTAATGTGCATGTCATGACTTAATTCATCATAAATAGCCTATCGCAGTTCACTGCTAGTCTGCGATATACTGACTTGATTACTTTGTTATATTTTACTATGCTACTATACCGCGCTAGACAAACAGGTTGTTGGATTTCCAAGTAAATTTCTCAAGTTTTCCATCTCTTTACAGGGCTGTTGTCCTGAGTAGTATCTTGGTTCAGGTCAAAAAACAAATACCTTTTGTTCCCAATAGATCTTTTTGGACACTTACGAAACGTTAATTGCTCGGTTCCAAAATGTCATTCCTGTGAAGAAGAACCGGCAAGAGACTCTAAAATTAAATAAATCAACAGCGATTACTATCCACTACTGCACAAAGGCCACTTCTTAGTAAGGAGCCCTGACCAGACGGATGAAATAGCTTGTGATACAAACCCTATGCTACGGATTTGTATCACATTTTCATTATCTTTACAGTGATATTGTCTTACGACACCCACGGGATAATCAGTTGCGATGAAACTCCGTATTGTACACCTTTCCTTTTTATTCTCACTGACTCTGGTAAAAGATCCTAATATTTATAAACTATTATCATAATAAATTTCAATAATTTTCAAAGACCATTTATATGTATGAGCCTGTCAATGTAACTACTCTATCTGAAGAAAAGCCTGAGCGGAATTTAAAAGCATATTCCTTATTCAAAATATCTAACATCTCGAATTCACTTTGGATTAAATTAATTGAGGTTAAACTTCATCCAAGTCAAACCTAACACACAAATGTGCCTTAGGCTGAAGACCCGTTTACAATCAACGGTCCCATAGTTCATATGACTTGCTGTAGTTCTTGTGAGAAGTTACGAGCTTTAAATTAATAAATAATTACTCGTATTACGCTTATAAAAGCAATTTAAAAAAACAAATATCTTTTGAAGTTGACTCTTTAATTCGCAATAGTTAACGATTCCTTAAGTTAGAGTGTCCCTAAATTATGTTATTATAAAATAGCTCATTTTGGATTTCTAACGTGTAAACATAAATTAACGTAATGTAAAAAAAAACCAAAGGAACTAAAATAAATAATGCATGACTGACGTATTTGTATTACTTTATTATTAAGGACCTTCGAAAAAAGACAATAAAAACACTTTACCAAATAAAAGTTCTTGGCTAGTGAATTCCTTCAATTATAGAAGACCTCAGTATTCACTAAAATATTGGGTACTAACATTATGCTTGGAAGTAAAATAACATATTGCAAAATAAAACGAGACACTTTCAACAGTCTTTGTTTCAACAAGAAAAAAAAGGGTTGCACACCGGGAGTGCCAACAGAAGTGAAAACTTGAATATTAAAGTTGTGCATTTTTTATATTTTGGAATGGTTAGAGAATATACACGAATCGCTTTAATTATCAGTATAAAAGTACTATCATTACGCGGTAAAATACACTACTCATTTATTGCGCTATCGAACACAAACATGACCGTTTATGGTCTACTCTTCCCCCGTCTTACAAATTTTCGATCAGGTCACGTGTCCTGGCGCGAGTTTAACATTTTTTCCTATCATCCAAACCATCACAAAAAAGTGCACAATGCCGCTAAACATATTTAGAAATTTAGAATAAAGTTATCCATTTTTAAAAAGTAACAAATACAAACAAAGCCGCAAAAACGGTAATGCTGGAAACAATTATTAAAGTACTCCCATTTCCAATTTAACTGTAAGTACACTTGCAGCTTGCAGTTATAAGAACAAAGCGTGTAGCGTAAATTTACAGTATCTCTTGCTTTTAAGTGCTCTTACATTTAAAATTTATTGCTTTCTTTTTATTGGAGAAAACTTATTATCGATTTAGGTCCATAAATGTACTGAAAACTTTTTTGAAAATGAAACTTATTTTTTGTCAGAATCCACAGACTTAGTAACTGAAACGTCACACAATGGCTCAAAGACCAATAGAATGTTGTGTATCTTCTTAGCCTACTGCCGTCGACTATTTATCGCAGTATTCCCACCTTTGAAAGGAAGGATAATTGGCTCTTTAGCACAAACTATCCCGGTCTTGGACAATCCACATCCAACAGCTGCCAGCCATCTATAATGTAGTGGTAGAGTTATTCAAACTGTCTAAAGGTATATTTATGTAACATAATGTTCGTTACCTAAATATATTTCTTTAAAAAATTCATGAGATTTACTTAATTTAAATAACATTTCACAAAGCTAGACGCACAAGGTTGTTTTACATTTTCAATCTGTTTAATTAGAATATGTGCTCGGGATTTAATAGTTTTGATCCTTTTGTTTGTGTGAAAGCCATAACAAGTTCTTAGCCTGTTTCTGTATTATAACAGCGAAGGTCGGAGTACAAGAATTTAATTATTAATTTTCGAGATGTCAGAGCGTTATACTCTGTTAATTTCTTTGTTGCTTACCGAAAACGAAATCCTTTATTCTTCAAATATATATTTATGTAACTATCGATATACATATGTACATTTTGCGTGTGGTACTCGTTTTAAATTGCTCATTATGCGTATTGTACATTCTGCGATTTGCATATTTTGCATGTGGTGCTCATTTTACGTTTTGTACATTCTGCTCCGAAGGGTAATTCGAATAATCTGTAATTATTAAGCAGTGAATAGTGGTTTTTGTTTAATATTTTCTTGTTTTTATTCTCGTATAATATTAGCGTAAAATATATCATGTTCACTGAGAATAATGTTAATAATTAAAATTAAGTGAGGATTTGGTGTAGTCTGTGGTATAACTTGAAACGCAGCCTGCCTACAGCTATATTATTTTTAATCAAAAGCAAAGTTTTCACTAATTTTACTGTATTTATTTTGATACTTCAAAACATTACTCTTTACATAAAGTAACGTATAGAGGCCAACACAGTACGAAACTAAGTACTTAGAAAGAAGACAGTTTACCAATATTAGTTAAACGTTTGAACATTGTCATAATATTCAATACGAAGAATATGAACAAACCTTTAACATACGTAATTGTTCATGGCATACGCGTAAAGTTTATAAATATTTGTGTGCTAGCAACTCCCGTGTAAGCACAAAGTTGATCCGATATTAATTAAATTTTATATAACGGTATGGATTGTTGTTCCCGTGTGTTTCTTTCTTTTACACAAAGTTAATGCACACGGTATATGGTCTTGAAATTAGGAGGAACTCAAAAAGATATAGCAACTGGAAAGTTTTTGCCAGCTCTTATTAAACTTTGCTCTCAATTATTTCACGAAAAAATACAGTTGAATTCCGAGCCTTTGGAAAATGCTTTTAAGGAATTCATTGGGTTCTTTTTTTCCTCGTGTCTGTAGAGGCATCCTTGAAATTTCATCATAATGAATGAGTTTCACGATCATTCAAGTGTGCATCGAGAATAAAGGGCATTAAAATAAATGATGTTCATTCTTTATGAGTATTACTATTTCAAATTGGCGTTGTATTCTCCATAGGTTTATCCTCCTTCACATGTTATATACGACGACTTTATATAATAAAGAACAGAAAAAAAATACGTAAACTGACGTTAAAGTTATCCGTGAAATACTGTAGTCTTCTTCTTTCGTATTTCATGTCTTTCAACTCATTTTTTATCATTTGTTACCAGATATGTATTCATACTATATACTAATTCAGAATGCCATGGTATTGACCCATATTCCCAAAGTTGCCACAAATGTCCCGAGCGATAAAAACCCTCCAGCGTAAAGTTGATTTTACTGTTTGGAATACTTTGGTGGACATTTCGATATTCTACCCACGTGTGAGATTCAAAGGAAGGTCACAACGATAACTCTTATTTCGCGTATAAATGTCACAGGGAGAAAATTTTTTCATGTTGCCCTGTTACTAGATGGACGATTTCTGAAATATTTTTAATCATATCGTGATAAATAACATACTCGCGGTGTTTGTTACACGCCCTCGCTGCTGTTTCTTACTTGTCTAATGGAAAGCTACATTAATTATTTTTTTTTTTCTATGGAATTGGGTGCAAACGAGCAGACGTATCGACTCATGGTAAGCGATTACCGCCGCCCGTGGACACCCGTAACACCAGAGGCGTCACAAGTGCGTTGGCGGTCTTAAGGATGGGGTGAGGGATGAGGGGAAGGGTTGGATTATGGGCCTCCGGTATCCTCGCTCACACGGTGAAACACAGCGGTGAAGCACGGCGCAGGCGTTGTTTTACTCCGGTTTTCTGTGAGGCCGTGGTATCATTCCGGTCGAGCCGGCCCATGCATGCCGAAGCGTGACTCTCCCACGGGGAGAGCGTGAATAAAAAGTAGTCTATGTACCTACTATTCTAGATATCTTTCTCTATAATTTATTTAGATCTCATCAGCCATTCTTGCTTATGACAGCCGTGAAAAGGACAAACATCCATACATCCATCTTCACAAGTTTCGACATTCATAATAATAAGCAGTATAAAGGCTGATTAATTCACGTATGGCTAATTATAAAACAAATTATACAATTGATGTGACAAATTTTGTAACTACTTAAAGAAACAAGAAAATAAAATTTAGTTAAAAATATAAATTTATATCTTCTTTTGACGTTTTCAGTTAAAGGATGTGGGAAGGATTCTACTGGAAAAAGACACCGCTGCCTATAATATAGGCGATGTACTAAATCTCTATACAACGTCAGGGGCTTAACTATGGCGCAAATACAAAGAGTAGTGGGCATGAGCGGATGTGTCTCGTGCCCTAAAACAGGTCCTGACGTCATCGCAGTCGACACGGCTCATGATTATAGTTGTCAACGTTTATCTTCTAGAACTTTACCTAAAAATCGCAAATCTTTATATTTCCTCGGTATAAAGCAGTAAAAGATACAGTGTTGTATTTAATCATGTAGAAACTATTCGGACAGACGTCTTGGTACATGCCCTTGGTACATTTATAATTAAACATACAGCTTTTTTTTTTAAAACAGTTTTAGAAAAATCTCTTACTGTTTTATTGAAAAGTAATTAAATTTATTGGCGAAGTGTCAAGCTTTTCTTCTCTTTAGTGGTGTTGTCCTACAAAGTTTGCTTCCTTAGCCGACTCACGACACCCACGGGATGGATACGAATGACGTGACGTGGTGACATTCCGTATATTAATCAGTCACCACGCGCAGTTGAAGATGATGATAATAGTAACTAATTATACATAATTAATTTACCATTTCTCTAAATTAATTAATGATCGTGACTTAATAACGAAACGTGATGAAATCATTATTATTTAATTATGGCCTTATAAGTCCCGAGAGAAGTAAGCCTCGCGGACGGTGAAATTAGAATTATTTTGATTAAAGTTAGTAAAATCCCACATGGGACAACTATAAATTGTTGTTCTGAGTCTGGTTGTTCCATGTCTCCGTTTTATGTATGTCTGTAAAGTCCACCCTGACACAGAGTGTATTTTCCTAATGCGAGAGATGTCTTTATAGAGGAAGAGCAGTTTTTGATAGAAGAAGAAGATGACAATGCTTTAAACAACTGATAGGCACCACGGCATTCCAATTTCAAAACTTTGACTGCCTCGGTGGCGCAGTGGTAGCGTATGCGATTACTGTGCTTGAGGTTTCGGGTTCCCGAACCGGGCCAAATGTTTGTAAGATTAACAAATATTTGCTTCGAAGTTTGGGTGTTTTCTATGTATAATATGTATATATTTACAAAAAAGAAGTAAATATGTATTTATATCAGTTGTTTAGTCCCATAGTACAAACACTGGCGTTGTGTAAAAGGTCCAAAATATTTATTTTATTTATTTGTTAATACACTATGTCAATTTATTAATTTTTGATTACTTGTATCACTTGATGTCACCGATCATTACTCTAGTAATATCTAGTCTACAAGCAGCATCTGAAAGTTGACTGGAAGATAATGCCCATGGCATTAAGTCCGCCTTTTGCAATGTAATTGCATGAAGATTAAATGAATAAATGAATAAATGAATGAATAAATGAATAAATGACGTAAATACATAATTGAACCACCAAATGAACCGATGTGTTAGAACCATACCGCACATTTATTCTGTCTGTAAAATACACTTCAATAGCGATTCATCGTATTAATTTCAACCAATCCCAAATTCATAGGCAGTAGGATATTGAAATCTTTTGATAGTATCTATTGTAATACAAAAAATTTAGTTTCATATATTTTTTGCTAAACTACGGCCTATGGCCTAACCTACGGCCTTAAATGTAATACTTATCACTATCTCCCTATTTTTTAATATGGTAATAGAACATGAAATCAAGACTAGATATCCTTATGAGTACCAGTAACAACACAACACAGAAACGGTTGAGTTGATTGATTAAGATTGATTATGACTTTGGAGACTATGGTATGATATGGATATGATGATGAACTAGTAATTATGAGTCTCTTGTCGAAAATGGAGCAAGATTTATATAAATAAAATTAATATTTCGGAAGTCCGACAAACTAAGCAAAGCTTGTACTATGAAAGATTGACTGATAGAAAGAATACTTAATACTTTTTCGTAAATGCGTATGCATTTGTATATATATTATATAGAAAACACCTAAACTCAGAAACAAATATATATATATAAATTTGGGCTGACCCGGGTATCGAACCCGAGACCTCATTTACAGATATCGTATTCGCTACTATTGCGCCAAAGAGGCAATCCAGTATAGGTAGTTATATCAAGTACTAGTATGAATGTTACTTATTCTTGTTGAACATGTTCTAAATCAACTATGAAAAAGGTTTTTTTACCATTAATTGGGAATTAAATTGGGTAGAAAAGAGTCTAAAACAAAAAGTTCAGAAAAACAAACACATTGGCATTCTATGCTCAACAGGTTTCCAATTATTTTTGGTCTACCTTAGGCAGGCGAGTAACCGCACGCGCCAACGTTTGCCAAGCGCCCTGGTTTTATTACCCTTTGTATTCAAACCAAAACTTTTTCTGCGATACGCTGCATATCAATTTTGGGGTCAAATATCTTTGAATTTCTTTGTCAAGGTTAGAATACCTAATAAAAACAATGCAGTTATGCAGTCTCTTTTTCTGTTTTTTATTTTATTTCGCACTGTTTTTTGTAAAGTCTGGAACTTTTCGGCATAGCCGACTTATGTGCTGCAAAATATTATTTCATTTGCTCGTTTACGAGATATTTAAATAACATTATTTTTTTATATATGGCCCTGCCAAAATGACTCTACCTGATCGAAAGCATAAGCAGAATCCCAGAGTGGTGGTCACCACACCCACTGCTCGTGAAGACAAAGCAACAATGCAGCTTTGTGACCCAGACTATGTCGACCTAGTGATACTTCTGCATCATACAGCTCCGGTTGAACAGGCCCGTACGTGCTGAAATCAGCGTGTCTCTGTTAAAGGCATGTTTGTAATGCCTTACCCGACAATGTTTTTGGCTTGATTCCGTTTCAATTACTTAGAATAGACTATGGTGAAGTCACGGGGAAACTGTTGGCAAGATATCCTACCAGTTAGGTCAATAAGTCCATTGTTATAGCATCCCATTAAGAATATTGTCACATAGATAATAAAATAAGCATGCTCACTTATGAATTAGGTACCTTAATTTTTTTTTCTAAAAACTCTAAGAGCTCTATGATATTCCTTCGAATTATAAAACTTAGACTACAATACATTACATCAAGTAAAAATATATCTATAATTAGAACAACAAAGGTTAGAATCGTAAAAGTCCGTTTGAGTGAAGTGACCTTTTGTTTTGTATCTTTTTATCTACTGGCCTTGTCTATCACTCGTAATTAATCTGTGGACGATGAAAGTACCTGCTGACTTGTTAATAGCTGTAGTTATTTCAAATTAATTAATCAAATTCTGATTAATGACCTTGTCAATATGACCACAGATTGTATGTGTAAGAGGCATGTAGATAAGCATTATTTTCTTGTGAATGGCCATCTAGTTACGAATTCCTGCAATATTTGAAACTGCGCGAAATAAAAAGTAATTTTACAGTCTTTAACAATTAACTTCCGCCAGTTACCAAGTAACCAAGACTATAATCGTAGCAAACAAAGAATGACAGGACAGGAGACATATACTCGCCTGAATCGTAAAGAAGGTATTCATTTTCCTTCGGGAAACCTGCCTACTTCTTTTATTTTAATAAAAAAAATACTCATATAATTTTGTTTTCCCATTTTCGGTACAATATGCTTGTTAAGTAATGTATATCATTGTAAATTTAAATATAATATGACTACTGTATTGCAAATATGATACTATTAATAGTCAAAAATTTTCAACAAGATTTTTTTTATTCTAAATAATTTACTAACTAAATCAATCATCGTTAAGCACGTAGTCAGACGGAAAACCAAATTACTACTACTGTACTGTGTACAATATTACACCACAGTCAAAGCTATCCTGTTAGAAATAGTAAATGCGGGTTACATTGAACATAATGTGTGAAACACACACAAAGAAAATGTTCCATTTTCAAATTTCAAACGATGTAGTTCTTACTATGTATACGTACAGCACCCGGAGATGAATGAACGATGATGTTGAGTACAGACAGCTCTCTAAAAAGGAGATTTAGGCTTACTATACCACGCCAGAATTAGAGAGATAGGAGTTGTGTCAAATTGCCTTTCTCTTTGCAGTGCTAATGTCCTGCCTTTTCTTGGAATAGGAGGCAAACAAGCAGACGTATCGCCTAATAGAAAGCGTTCACCGTCGCCCATAGATACCCGCAACACCAGAAGCGGCTCAAGTGCGTTGTAAAACTTGCCCGTAACAGTAATAGGTTCGTTTCTTTGGCAGATGTATTTGCTTTATCAGTACGCGTTTGAAAGCCGCTTCGTTCCTTATTCTTGTCTCCACAGATATCTCAATTTTTTCCACAAATTATTCTTTCAGTTTCTTTAAGCTTTTAACTTAATTGAAATATAATATAATTGAAATGAAAAATAATAATTGAAAGTGTTTTCGAGTAACATGCAAATAGAGATTCCTTTTCATTTTTTTTATGGAATAAGGGGCAAACGGGCCCTCGTATCGCCTGATGGTATAGCCGCCGCCGTAGCGATTACCGCAGCCCTTGTACACCTGCTACACCAGCGGGGTCACATTGCCGGCCTTTGGGGAATCCTCACTCACTCAGAAAAACACAGCGCAAGCGCTGGTTCACACAGGTTTTCTGTGAGGTTGTGGTATCACTCCTATCGAGCCGGCCCATTCATGCAGCAGCCTTTCTCAACTATTAGGAAACCCACGGTTGGTGGTTCTACCACTCAGAGAAACCATCATCAGAAGGACATTTTATACACATAAGTATCTATACACTATCACCCATTAATGTCTGTATCATAGCGGTTTTTCATGAGGCCTCAACCACGTTAGTAGAGTCTTGAGTCCTATTTCCCATCCGAGACTGGACGTGTCTTAACTATTTTAGTCCCAAGGCCACACACAGTTTATGTTTTATTGTTTGGATATATAAGTGTAAGCGTTATTGATGTTGCCGATAAACTATCGTAAAATAAGATAGCATTTTAAACAATGTCCACATTTTCAACCAAGGCTTAAACAAGAGACAGGCTCAGAGATCTAATTACTTTTGGATTTAAAACGACGGTAATCGCTTCCCATCAGACTCCACGTCGTTTGTGTCCACGGTGTCCACGTACGTTTGGCCTCCAGTCCAGAAAAAAAAACACGACCACATATTAAAGAGTATTTGTATATTCTTTTAAAACAAGGATCCCACTATACCTATTATCGTTCCAAATGAAAATACCATCACTTCAACCATTGTGCTATTCACTCAAATAACTTTTACTTCAGAATTCATTGTAAATAATCCTTGCACATTCGTTATCTTTATAATTATATTATTGTGTAAAAGGTACACTTAAATTATTATACAATTTTGGTACTTATACATTATGTAATTATGACACAAAATTCACCAACACGTAATTACCCTGTCCAGCGGTTGTGGGGTTGCGTTCACCTGTTGCGGCGCGCGCACATCGACCCATTGCATTGTGCGCGATTGTTAACCCTGCGAATGTGGGTCGGCAGTCGGCTACACTTGACAGAATTGTGCCAATACCTGCCTACCTGACCGCTTCTTCATATGCATACGTATAATGCTACACGCATACATAAGTAATGCATTACCTCTAAATTACTGTATCATTGTGTTGTGTGTAAATATTGATGTCGAGTTCGTTTCTTTTATCCAGGAGCGATTGGCAAATTAATATAAATTTGCTTTGTACATTACAGTGTATTGCTTCCTTTACATATACTAAATATGTAAAGGAAACAATACACTGTAATGTACGCTTTTTAACCGACGCGTTACATTTACAATTTCTTGTTTTCTTGTTTAAAAAATGTAATCTTTTTATTTAGTATAGAGAAAAACAAGAATCCCTGCTCCCACAATTGTGAGTGGTAATTAAAAATTCAGTTTGTTACAATGCATCATTACGCAGACGGATCATAAAGTCGATAATACTTGTCTCGAAAGTTAATAATTATTCCTGAATATTTCATGAGGTTGAATGAACAGCTGATTAATTCTTAAGAAAGAAAACAAATTTCAAAGAAATTTAGCTCGAATTTTTTATGAGAACATCCTTATTTTCTATACAATAAAAGAAATTGGAATGTCTGTTTGTAATATTAAAATAACTCCTTTTTTATAACTGCATATTTATATGTGTACGGAACATGTACCAAAATATCATTTTTTCTTTTAATTTTTGCCTGTCTGTCTGTTTGTTCTGGCTAATCTCTGGAACGGCTGGACCGATTTTGACGTGACTTTTACGGGCAGATAGCTGATGATATAAGGAGAATCTTAGACGGTTGTTGTCATACCGCGGGTAACACCGCGGGGCTCAGCTAGTTTGAAATAGTATTAATATTATTATATATTAATTAATAGTATTCATATTTTTAAAAATAGGTAACTACTTTTTAGATAGCTGTTTTCTTTATGCTTTGCATCCATAAAATACGCAGGTCAATGATCAATGTATTTTTGGCATGTGTCATCCAATAGTAAGCAAATCAATGACAGATATCACCCGTTTAGAATACTAAAATATAAGTATTCTAGAACTACTGTATCCTTTGAAATTTCAAATAGCAAAAGTCCTTATTAATTTTGCTGACAAAAATTCGTTCCCTCCCTTTCCCCTTTTTCTTATTTAAAAGCATATTTTTAGAAGAATAATTTACCGAAACAACTTCTATTTCCATCATAATACTTTATTTTGCGAGTTGTGTCGAAACGGTCCCCGCTATAATTTAATAAAAAGAAAAAAATTTTCCCAAAAAATTGACATGAAAACACAATGTTTAATTTGGGATGCTGTAACGCGTAATTTAGTTCTGTCTACTTGTCCTAATTGTGGGTTATCTAGACAAGGACGGAACGTTTATTAAATTGGGTAATTATTTCGCTAACAGTATCGCTGTTTAGCCCACTCTATTCAGGCAATATAAATACAAGTATTCTCAAAATAACGTCAATAATCCGCTGTCAACACTAACATATTATTATAAAGTTATCAACAAAATCTTCAAATAAAATTAATAAACCATCCGCGATATATTCAGGTGTCTTTTTCTTTTTATTTCAAACGTCATCAAATCTGTTTTACAAACATATCAAGCAGTGTATATGAAATGTCAGCGTTGAAATCTTTAGATGTCAGATAATGTTTATTAACTGTCAGATTACATCATGATATAGCGTATATAGAAAAGTAGTGTAAGCAAATGTCAAAACTTTGAGTATCTGACGTCTCATTTTGTAAATACAGTGATTCATGCACTTTGCGGTATGCCTCGGTAGTTTAAGATTAGTATTTTTAATTACTTTTATAAAAGGGATATGATAAACGTTAAAAAATTTTATTCCAATTTATCATGTATAGTTTGCAATACATATTAAATATTATTTTTTTATGACCTGTCGGATACAGTTCAGTGCCGCCCTTTGATTTGAGGATCCTTTTTTTTCACAAAGGGTGGAAAATTGTATCAGTCCTGAAACAGCATACATTATATTCTTTTTACTCGGCGGCAATGTACTTACTTCATAAGTTATAAGAGGCAAATAGTTTCTTGAATACTTTACACTGGCTGTTACACAAATAGGTACTGATGAAAGGTTCGAATAAGTATCTGTAATGTAACACTGTTTAGAAGGTAAACTTTGCTAATAAACATATGATTATTTGACATAAATGTCTCTATCTAAGACTTGTTAAACCTGAACCAATGGTTATTTGATACATAAGTTAACAATTCTTCAACTATCGGGTACCTAATCAACAAGTGATGAAACAGACCTTTAATATTCTAATTGATTTGTTGAAAAAACCAATTCATCACGTTCTATTGTAATTTGGTGCAATTAAAAAGGTTGTAAGTAGAAGAAAAAGTAAAAGCCCAAAGTTATTTTAAGGAATATTCAATGTCGATGCCCAAAGAGTAACCAATATCACAAGTCCATAAGTCTTCTTAACTTGGAAACTTGCACAAATAGGTCGCCGTTTGTCTTCGAATAACACTTAACTGGCAGCTGTTCCGAATATAATTCTATAATACGGTCTCGAAGTTCTACATCTAAATTATTTTCTATTATATGCCATATTGGAGACATAGATATTCGGTAATAGTGTTGAATATTACTTGAATATTAGTGGATGGATTAAATGTTAGAATGTACTCGTCTACTAATTGCGGAGGCAAATAATATATATTTCTTCTGCTATTTTTTAGTTTGTTTATCCTCTTGATTAGGTCGTTTCACGTGGGTTTGTCATCTTTCTTTTTCTTACCCCCTCGGGCCTTCACCCCACGGAGATTTGCGGCGGGGCGGTGTATCGGAATCGAAACAACTAAAACCGCACAGTGTGCCACTCTGCGCCTGAGACGGGAGAGATCCGGGAACCGCTTTCTTACGCCATCCGTACCCCTCCCAGGAGTTTGTCATCTGTCATCTTCCTACTCCAGCCATCCTAGATCATCCCAGAAGTTCAGTAGCCATTTCAGTTCATAACATGTTTCCAAGAGTGAGGTTCAACCTCTGTCACACATGATCAACGCCTGCTCACTTCTACATTATGTGAGAACATGCTGCGGAGTTTCTTCTGCCTCCATGCATTCTCTACATAGAGAGCTGTCTGTGGCGCCTATAGTGAATAGGTGCTCGTTTAACCTTATCCTGTCAAGAGGCATCCCGACAGTGCTTGTCCCCTAAAGAAGCGGTCTTTTCGTTTTTTTTAGTCTATTCAAGTTGCAGACTAGTCTTTTTGATGCTACCGGAACTGCTCTTTTTGTTTGCCTGCATCCTTCATTGTTTCATTTATTGTTATTAAGCAATTAATAAAGAATAACAGGTAGTTAAACAAATCTAAACAGTATAGAAGTAAAATGGGATGGCGCTTATGAGGTAACTTCTAGAACTTACAGAAGTACTAATTACAGCTATTAGCCTATAGTTGGTTTATATGACAGCACGAATGTCGTAGTGACTTATGCAGTCACCTCGCTACATATTACTTAGCTGAGTGTTGGGGAATAAAATCCAACATGTTACAACATACAATTCTACGATACAAGAATATTCCTAGTGCGAGAGTAGTCTATAAAAATATATAATCATATTAAAGAGGAATACCAAGAAACATGGTTTTGTAAAAGTTTGAAATAAACGTTTGCAAATCTGCCATGATTCTTGCATACATATTTTTATTACGAGAATTACATCCTTTTGTTTTAAATACTATATACTTAGTCTGGCTATAAATACTGTTACAATAAAAAATAAATAAAATATTACTTTTGAATGTATTGTATATTTTACAATACATTCAAAAGTAATATTTTGTTTATTTTGTAATATTAAAATGAAGTGAAAAAGAGAACCGAATCGCTATCTCGGCTAAAAACGAACGTTCTGGACTTCATCAAAGCTGAAGACTGGCTGTCATCTAGTCCAGATCTTAATCCCCTGGATTATGATTTACGGTCAGTTTAAGAGAGTAAGGCTTGCTCTAAACGCCATGATAATTTGGAGTCCCTAAAAGAATCCATGCGATTGGCAGTGAATAATTTTCCCTTAGAAAGGGTCCCTGTTGTTTTTGATAACTCGCTTCAACGTTTTAAGAATTGTTTTGCAAATTGACTACTTCGAATGAGCTTTAAATATAGTTAATGATTTTATATTAATAAATCAAATAAACATACTGTTATAGTAATAAATATTACGTACAATAAAAAATAGTTTTTCTTTGTGATAATTTTTCTGGCAAAACTAAGTATTGTTGTTACAGCAATTGTATGTTAAACTAGAAAAGATCAACTGTATCTGACTTCTTGATACTATGGATATGTTGGCGAATAATCTAAGCGCAAAAGCGTAAGTGTTCAAATGTTGCCAGTCAAGAGACATCCCACGATTTGTGTAAAATACTTTGTAAGCTGGAAATACTGCCAGCAAACTGGTTTTACAGTGCAGAAAAGCTTATTTTCTGAGAGAACTTCAAGAAATTTATAGCTACCAACATGTCTCAAAATTCACTGAGCGGAAATTGAAAGATATCGGTATCAAAATATGTTATCTTTTGAATTTTCGCATGAAAACTTTTATTTTTACTACACCGTGCTTTTCGAAGTCAAATAATTGATTCCTTTTAACCAAAAATTGTTCTTACTGAGACAAGTTATATGACTGAGTAAAATGATTTGGTGAAGACTGGAAAAGCTCACAACGACTAACTTACCAATAATTCTATATTCATCCATTTGCATGGCCGAACTAACTCTCTTACCATACAGAAAGATATGAAACGTGGACTCTGCGGTTAATTATTGACAATGGGCACTAATTTATGTAGATTTTTTTTGTAAAAATTCTTCATTCACATTCATTTTATTCATAGCCAAAACACAAGGCACATAAAGTTCTAATTTAAGTACTGAAGTGTGGATCAGTCTTGTATTAATTAGTATAATATTAAGATAGAGTCGCGCATAAGACAAGGGAAACCTGAAAGAAACCCCAACCCTTTTAGTCAGATGGTACGGACTTTTTACCAAGGAAAGGTCTATGCTGGTTTTGCCTTTAAAAGTCCACTGCTAAATATGGGTCCAGCAGTTGTTAATGCAATGTGAAATTAAAGCTGCACCCGTTCTTAAAGTTCCCCGTTCTAAGTTTCAGTCGATGTTTAGTTTTAGTTTTTAGTTTTCAGTCCTGTACACATTTTATCAAAAACACGAATAACAAATGTACAATCCAGTAAGGAAACATTAAAACTTTAAATATAATTATAAGCCTTCGTAAGATAACCCGCATCTGAATCAGCCTTGTTGCCGAGTTACTGAACTTTTGCTTATCTAAGTAACTGTAAGTACTGCTTATTGTATAAACAGTCCTTAACTCAAGCTTGTTTTACTCTAAATTAGGTATAGTTTTAAAGTTTACACTAAGCTATATAGTTATATGATGTTTCAGTAACTTAAATCACTTTCAAGAACATAAACTCAAACTCATTCCTTAATTTACATAATTCCCGTATGGATCTAAAGCAACAAAATGCATGGTAAACTAATATTGAAGTTGAGGGATTCACATCAACCACAACTTCTCATTTACATGACACAATCATCTTATTATGAGAAAATAAATTTTGTGGGTAGTTATAACTTTTACAGCAATTTAGCGTCTTTTTCTAATCTAGAGTTATTGTTGTACTTGCAATTCACTTTCTAATAAATCAGGTACTACTTTACTCTACCAATCTCATGGTGACCTGTGAGAGGTTTTCTTTGAGCCATAAGTCCGCCATTTGTACCTCCTAGTTTTAAGTTATCGTTGTAATTAATTTGCTAAATTTTATGTGTTATTGTTGCTTTGATTTTAATACGTTTTAAACCGCTGAATGACTTTAATATTTTTTTTTGCTTTAACTGAATTATTTTCTCTCCTTTCATCCTGCTTTCTTTTATGTTCAGAACAAGGCTAATATCCTTCTTTCTTAAAATCTATCCGCTGTCCGTTCGTCTGTCTGTCCTTCTATCGCTAAGCTGTATCTCATGAACCGCGATAGCTACACAGTTGATTTTTTTTACAGAAGATGTATTTCTACTACCGCTATAACAACAAATAAAAAACAGAATTAAATAAACATTTAAGAATGCTCACATGCAACAAACGTGATTTTTTTACGTTATTATAGATAGCCCAATTCGCACTTGGCCGGTTTTTGTTTATTTAAAAAAATGTACATCTATGCATTAAATGCCATAGGCCTGTGTTTGTCTCAGGGTGCTAAGCACTTATGTAAAAAATTCCTAAGTAAATAAAAAATTTCGAAAAACCTGCAAAGATTTAGATTATTCATTATATAAATTTTCTTAACTATGATTAATAATTCTTGCTTATACAGTGATTAACGTGTAGGTAAATGTAACAGACAAGTTCTTAAACAACCTGTTGAGCTCCCGATTAGCCCCAGGTTACAAACTTATGATCAAAGGAGCTTCTTAGAGAATAGTTAATTCTCTCGAGCGATAAAGGCGACGTTAATCTCGTGTTTGTTCACTTGTACACAAATGTGTATTATCGATATTGAAGTTCAATAAGTTTTTGTTTAGCTTTAATTCAAGTGATAAAATATGTGCAAGTTTGAAGATATGTACTTAAATTAAAAAGGTTGATTATAACCGTAAGAGAACCATATCAC
Organism: Hyphantria cunea; assembly: GCA_003709505.1. NCBI lineage: Eukaryota > Metazoa > Arthropoda > Insecta > Lepidoptera > Erebidae > Hyphantria > Hyphantria cunea. The sequence continues at coordinate 1,688,137 of PKRV01001635.1, read as the reverse complement.
TTCAAAAGCCTTTAACAGCCCCCATTGCTTTACATAGGTCTCTCCGTAGAAAGGAAGTTTTGGCCTACTACACTAGGCTATTCAGTCGGGCTGGTAAAGGGTTTGTTTAAAGTTTTTCTTCGCTTTGCAGGAAATTTGTCCTGCGTAGTTTTTTTCATTGTTTAATTGGGGACAAACGAACAGACGTATGGCCTGATGATAAGCGATTACCGCTGCCCATGGATACCCGCAACACCAGAGGCGTCATAAGTGCGTTACCGACCTTTGGGGGATGGAGGAAGGGTTGAGGTATTCCTCCTATTCCTATTGGCCTATTGGCATCCGGTATCCTCGCTCACTCGATGAAATACAGCGCAGGCATCACCCCGGTCGAGCCATCCCATTCATGCCGAAGCAGGCTCTATCACGGTTACAGAAAAGTTCCCAACAAAACATTATACATAGTTCAAAATGAGACATTTCCATGAGTTTGCGCCCCTTGTCGTTTCTTACGACAATCATGGAATGAATGGATGTTTTGACACTATGTTTTCTTAGTCTGTCACGACTCAGATAAGTGGTACGCGGTAAGAGCACCATACTTCGATATAAATAGGCTAGCTCGACCGGAGTGATACCACGGTCTTCGACTAATTATAATGTTGGGGCAAACGAGTAGCTTACGCAAAGTGCCTACCGCCGTTCATGGACACCTAACGCTCAGAAGTTACCTACACTATTGGAATTTTAGGTGTAAATATGCCGTTTTCTGGAAAGTTTGATATTTCTGTTGGAATCGCATGTGCAAAAAGTTTTTTGACTTGTGTGCGGTATTGTAGTACAATTGAACATTATGAGAATAGCTTGAAATAGGTTTGGATGTCTATATAATTTATTTAATTTTTAATAAATTAGTGCATATAATAATGCTGTAACACCAATACACATCATTTTCGAATGAGTTACTTACAGTAACAAGAAGTTGTCCAACCTAATCAAGTTGCAAAACGTATAAGTGTTGTATGGAGCCCGCCCTCTAGAGACTCACACAATTACACTAATTTACAACAAATTGCGAGTTCCGAAGCAGGAATATCGGAGAAAATGTTCGTAACAGCGAAGAGAGCCTCGTCAGGCCCATCCTGGTCCGAAACAAACCCTCGAGTAAATAAATTTTCTGTTTCCAAGCTAAGGAGGCTTTAAAACGATCGGTGCGTGGAGCGAAGCGGTTGATATTTAAAAAATATATTAAGAGTGTGAAACTTGCATGAAAATTACAAAATAGTTATTCATTTAATTTAGTTATTCAACCATCATTTATCTTATTTCGTGAGACAGTTTAAGCTCGGCTACTATATAGCTACTAGTTTAATATTCCAACAGACGTAATCTTAATCATTTAATTTATAAAAATGTATCCCTATTTCAATTGGTCACGACATCACGCGTGAGCGGCCCTACCAATTTCGCTAATTCTTTTAGTATTTGATAGTTATTCATCCGACCCAGTTATCGAGGAATGCTATAGGCTATATATTATCATGCTAAAACCAATAGGAGCCGAGCATCGATGAAAAATATAACAAAAACGGGTAAAATTCATTCCTTTTCAGAGCCGCTGACAAAGTTGCACGCGTTAGCTATATTTACTAAAGATAAATATAGCAGTACAAAGTTTGCCGGGACAGCAAATTTTATATATAATCGAAAAACGTCTATAATTATCTCTGCGGTATTCAATTAAATTTGATGTACAGTACTTTTTGAAAAAAATTTCAGTGAGTTGACTAAATAAAGCCTTCAAAGCGTCAGCAGCCATAACACTTATAATGTAAAAACAAAGATCAGACCCTGCAATGGTTCGATGAATTATCAACTATAAATGACATACTTATTAACAATCAAAATGAAGTATTTGATAAGGGCTATGTTTATGCATTCTCAAGTTAAGCTAACACGCTACACGCTCCGCTTATTACAGGCACACAACCTCATATAGAATTGAAAGAGAATTTTAATATATTAACAGGAGGTAGCATCGGGATGATAAATATTTATTACGCGTTAACCGACTTATTTGCTTTCATCATTTTGTTTTCTTTTTCGGCGTTCAGAAAACAGATGAGTTTCCGTTCGATGACTTTGGAACTACAGGGAAAAAAACGAAATTAATAACTGTCTTAGAGAAAACTTTTTAAACATTTTACGAGATGAAAACTGACTATAGATCAAAGATGGAAACTTTGCTTTTTAAATTTGATTTTACGGCCTCCATTCTTAATATATGATCAAAAAGAACTGAGGCTGTCAAAAGCCAACAGGGGTTACAAGCGTATCATCCCCTAATGAACTGCGTCATATTTTCTGTGTCGCTATTAGTATTTTTTTAAAGAACATCAAGCTAATGGTAAACCAGATCCACTGTTGCTTGAGCAAAGCATTGGTCATAGGAGCAAAGTTAACGCAAACTATCAAAAACATAACTATATTGAACAAACTTTCGGAAATATTATGTCTATATAGTTCTTCATATCTTCGGGTGGCATCTAATTTACATTTAAAACCCCGTCAGGCTATTTCATCTTCTACGCTACATATTTTAAATATGTAGTTACGACTTAAGGCTATTTGACTGCCTCGGTGGCGCAGTGGTAGCACTGTGCTTGAAGACTCGGTTTTCCCGGGTCGGATCAACTGTTTGTGTGATCTGCAAATATTTATTTCGGAGTTTGGGTGTTTTCTATGTATAATATGTATGTAGTTACAAAAATAAAGTATATATGTATTTATATCAGCAGTCTCGTCCCCGTAATACAAGCTCCGCTTAGCTTGGGACTGGATGGCATTTTGTGTTGAATATCCGATTTCTTTTTCTTTTTATTGAATGCTTTAAAGGTTACCCGATGTCTTTGCCGTACTTAATAAACGGTCACTAGACTGATAAGACCGTTAAGTAACCACGATTTAGAGTTTAAAATAGATTCGATATATCCAACCATTTATTTTGGATTGAATGTAGATGAAAAGACATCTAATGAGTCAAGGTAGTAGAGCCACGCTGATTTCGGCGCGAACGGGCCGGCTCGACCGGGGATGTACTACCCTCGCACAGAAGATTAACATAAAATGAGAGCGTTAGTGCTGTCGTGTTCCATTAATGAGTGCGAGACCGGAGGCCTAATGATGCAAAAGCGTCACAAGGCCGCCATGGTGTGGGTCACCATGCTGCATTGTTGCATTGTCTGCATTCGCAATGAGTGTGGTGATCACTACTCTTGGATTATGCTTTTATTGGTAATGGTATAATTACAAGATGTATCTAGATTAAATTTGAATGAAGAAAACCAATTCTTACAGTTACAACAATATTTTTTATTCTCTTTTGACGTTACAACACCAGAGCATAGTGCATAGGTCACTGACACAGAGTTACTATTAGGGATGCAACACACATGTCGTTCTACAGCTTTTACTTTCCTTCAGGCAGAGAACAGTCATTTTGGCAGGCCCATACATAAAAAAAAGCTTTAATTGTTGAATACTTCAACAATTAATTTACAAATTTTGAAAGTGATAGTGATCAGTCAGGTTATGCGGTTTTATTTTCGGTGCCTTTGGTATTGGTATTTTGGAGTGACTACTTCTGAATTTAGACTCTTAACGGTCCATTATGCTTGTTGGTCTAGGCCTTACTTCATCCAGAGGTCTCTTGCAGCGATTGCAGGTTTTTATAAGAAAGTCATATATACGTCACGAAGAATACTTGTCCATTGCGTGGCTCCTCCTTCGAACCATGGTAAAATGTATATCGTTTTCGGTTGAGACTACGCTTGTGTTGACTATTGCCTTGACCATAAGATATTAGCAGAGATACAACCGCTCCTTTTGGTCGATATATATTATGATACTGGACTATTCAACACTGTAATAATTTTTCAAATCCAACCGTTACTCCCTGTGATTAGCGCGTTCAACCAAAAACCTCTTCAGTTTTATAGTATTTGACATTGACATTTCACTTGACAGTTAACAATTGACATTTGACTTGACAGTCCACAATATTCTTTTAATGATAATACATAATAAATAAAAATGTATCGCCGCAATGACCATATACGCGATTGATTTCACCAAAAAATTTTATTAATTTTTTTATATATTTGTTATTGTCCGGACAAGATTTGTATATAAAAGAATAAGTTTTTCAATTGTTCAATTTTTCATGAAAATGAATATTGCAGTACGAATGCCGGGTCAGCTTGTATCTACATATACTTGTTACTATTGATGAAAGTTGTGACACTCTAAAATGTTGTGCATTCCAAAAAAATATTAGTGATTCGACTGTTCCTGTAATATGTCAGATTTAATGCAACAGCAACGGGTTGTCCAAATAAATAAGACTTCATTGAATACTAATAATATCTCCTGACTAATACTGTAAATTTTCATTTGTATACTTAATTATACACCTATATTGTTATTGGAATCCATCTCTATAGCCATAATGAAATAAACAAATCTATACATATAAATAAAATTAGTTAAAATAACCGCTTTTTAATCAATTGCATTATACATATACCAAAATAACACTTACAATTGTTTATTTGTTCCGTCTAATCTCTGGAATGGCTGGACCGATTTGATGGGACTTTCACTGATAGAAAACTGATATATAAGGAGTAACTTGAGCTACTTTTTTTAGACTAGCTTCATCTTGCAGCGGTACGCACGGTTGTTGTTGACCCCGGGAAACACCGCGGGCTTAGCTAGTAATAAATATAATTTAAAATGTACGCTGACAAAAGTAGATTACAAACAAATATACAGATGAAGCTAATAAAAGCGTGTTAACATAAGCCTTTTTCGTGTAAATTTTCTGAATGTGTTCACATTTTTTGTCAGCTCTTTTCAATTAACTACCTTGGAGCTTTTTTGGTGTTGAAACAAGTAAAATAATTAAATATGATAAATTTCTTTTTACATTCTTGTGACAAATAATGCGATCTGTTTGAGGGAGGCTTTTCAGAGATTCATATGATCGAATTGTATTTTAATGATCGATTAATTTTATAAAGTTGCTTTATAATAATTAAATTAAAACAGAACACGGGTGCGAAACATAGTCTCAACGAAGGATTGCGGAGGCCCATACTCTAACCTCTCCCCCAGCCCGCTCCTAAGCCCCCAAAGGCCGGCAACCCACTTGTGACGCCTCTGGTGCTCCGGGTGTCCTTGGACGGAGATAATCGCTTACCATCAGGCGATACGCCTGCTCGTTTGCCCACTATCCCACAAAAAAAATATTTGTCAAAGTCCAAATTTCACTTTTATTTTCTCAGGTATTGAAGTGTACTTTTAATCGACTTAGCTTTTGCACCGACTCCGTCCTCGTATATGTCGTGATAAAGAGTAGCCCGTTCTTCCTCAAGAACCTCAGATAAACTGACCGATAGACAGAGTTACTTTCGTATTTATAGTATTAGTATGGATAAAGTTTCCAGTCTCATTAGCTAAGTACAACATTAAACAAGAACAAGTTAGTTGAGAATAAAAATACTTACGCATTCTCTATTTCTTTTGAAACAAGCGTGTAAAAAGTTCTCTTTGTAAATAAATAAATAAATATTTAGGGGTAGGTCGCCCTTATCCTTTGGGGGCATAAAGAATAGATGAAAGATAAAATACTGGCCGCAAAAAACTTGCAAATAAAAACTAACTTGAACTTTAATAACTAGCGCTAAAAGAGGATATTAAAGCAACATAGTTCCCTGTTTTAACGTTTTTCTTTCCTTTGAAGAGAGTCATTAGCGTCGCAAGAGCGCGAACATTTATTTCAACACTCTTGCAACGTTTTATTTATTTCTCAGTAAAATACAATACGTATTTAAACTTTCTAGTAGGAACACAGAGGTCGTAATAAGTTTTATTATTGCTTAATGCATATACATACATACATAATATATATTACAGTTATGCGTTTTATGTTAAACCGGCTGACCCGTAGCGCCATATTTTTCTTTCGTAAATATTCTTTTCATTTCTGAAATACTTGTTTTCGTTATTATGCCCCCTTAGTTTCCAAATGGAAGTGTACAGTTGCGTACAAAAAAAATAACTTTTTTGGCTATATTTTCCTCTTCTCCTAACAATAATAAACATATAGAAAAAAGAATTATTCCATTTTGTGCAGTAGATCGGAAGTTAAGCGCGTACATTCATTTCGGCGATATAAAAAGATACCGAGATCTTATCTCGCATAATGGTTTTCAATAGAGCCTTAATACAGGTGTTATATTGGGTCTCTGTAAGTCAGGTTTGTCTGTGGTTTACTATTACAGGATAATGGATACTTAAATAAGATAAACTGAATCCCTGAATTGGCTGCAACGATTTCATAAAACTGTGTAAGCAAGGGTTTTCGGGAGCGATTAATCGTTCTAGTTAGGATTTTTAGAAAATTTATCAATAAAAATATTGGTGATCCAGGTACTATATTTTTTATATACCAACCTGCATTAGTTCGTTTCTAGTAGTAGTTCGTTTCAAAGCCAAACCGCTTGCTTTAAAAGAAATTACAGCCTGTAAATTAAATGGATGTTTCTGCAATTTCAAATCTTTCTAATAAATCTTGATTTTAGTGTTTAAGGTGTCTTTCGATTCGTTTTAATATTGATAATGCTACTGAGTATAAGAAAACCAAAAAAAATAAATCAGTTTTGAACCCCCGATGGAAAAACGTCGGGGTGTTATATGTTTGGTTTCTGTATGTATGTGACATCGTTTAAAAGGTGTTTACAAGGTAAATTAGTGGGTAATGTTCTTAGCTTTATTGAATGACACACGGTTCTGCCGTTTATAAGATATGAGGAGAAGAAATGGAAATAAAAACCCAATGTTCACAAATATTCTCCAGTAGGATATCAAATGAAATATGCATAACAAAAATACAAGTGTCATTAAAATCGGTCCAGTCATTTTAGGACGTAAGTAAGTTAATACTTTTGGTTTGTTTTTTATTTAATTTATATAACATTCCTACTTGAAAAATTATTTTACCTAGAAGTATATTTTATAAATTTATATGAATAAAATATCCTTCAGTTCCGTTTATTGCATAAGTAAAGCAACACAAATAGTGGGTGCGAAATTACCAATAATTCAGTTCTGCCGCGTCGCGATATTACGGCTATAAAATATGAACATAACAAATTATTGAAGTTTTATTGGGTTTTAATGAGCTGCCTGAATAATATTGTAAGCAAAGTAAACGGTTCGAAACCTCGTAACATTTTATGTACCTTCTCATTTCTGTAAACCTTTTTGTGGTAGAACATTTTACCCGAGCTGAAAAAACTAAATTACTGAACCGATTTGATTTGAAAGAATGTATAAATTTTATCAAAAAAATTTACACAGTCGGATGTTTTTTAAATCAGTTTCTTGTTTGTGACTTTTTTCTAATTAAACAAACATACTAATTAATTAAAATAATGAATTTTTTTATCTATGAAAATTAAATTAAAATAATTGGAAATTATAATGAAAAAACAACAGTATTTACATACACGCGTCAAAAAATTCCTCCACATCATATCCGTAGCGTTCCCAAAAGGCTACCAGCATTGCCACGTTGAACAGCAATGCCATTCTATTTAAATAAAAATAAATAGCTTCAATGTATGTACGCGCATTACTTCCGATCGGCTGCACCAAATTAAATAATTCTTTTTTTTATGTGTTCTTTATTGTTAGGCAAGGTTTGTATACAAGAAAAAATAGAAAATAACGATAATAGTAAAAAAAAGAGTCCGCTACTATACACTGCATCAGGAAATCTGAGATAGATATGTAAATATGGCGGTACGAAATTCGTCGGGTTAGCTACTTTTAAATAATTAAATAACAGTTCCAAAAAAAACGACCACAACAAACCATCTCTATATGGTAAATATACACACAAACTCCCGCGACATAACATATAATCCTAATGCTGAAGCTGTCTTTAATAAAAATAAATATAAAATTAAACCGACACTAAAACAACACAATACAAATACTACCTACAATTATACAACATACATAGTCCAACTTAGCATGTGTTGGGATATTGTTTGTAGAGGCAAACGCGTGGCATGTTGGTGGTGTCGCCTTGGCCATGACGTGACCGCCCGTAATTGCAACGTATACACATGTGCCTTAACCAATCTAATATGTTCTCTATAAGAAGCTCGGGCGGTTTATGTGTCGTTATTGTCTAATGCTTGTATTTTTTTTGGTGAGTGTCTTTTTCACTTGAATTAAGTGATTCCACGGCCTCATAGAAAACCGACAACCAATTTTGAAGTGAAAACTTCTTTAGGCGCGTTGAGCTCTTTTTGGGTGAACAAAAAGCGTGGAAATCGCGTCATCGTCACAGCATGCTTCTCATGAGCTACTATATGTATACTGTGTCGGGTGTAATGTGTATATATATATGTGATATATATACATATATATAAAAGATAATTTGGCAACTGCTGATAGAACTCAAAACTAAGTACAGATATGGATATATATGTGTATAGAGACATACTCTTTGCATTATTTAATGTATACTAATAACTCACCGACAATATATATATATATATATATATATATATATATAAATAAAAGTATATGTGTATTGATAGCAGTTGTCTAGTTTCCAATGACACAAGCTCTGCTTATCTTTGGGACTAGACGGCGTTGTGTGTTAGTTGTCCGAAATATTTATTTATTTGTTATCAATATACTTACCAAATTCTCAGAAATACCTAGAGTGCCTGATTAGACCTAAATCTATATTTATGCCCATAATGTAAATTGCACTAAAAGTATAGTCGGCGAAGTGTAGCCGCAGTCTTTATTTATTGTCAGACAAGTAAGATGTACGAAGATGTAAGTCTCTAAAATTTTGATGTCATACTTAATTGGCTTTTGTTTCTAAAATGCCTACCTAGTATCTTACGTTTTTTTTTTATATTTATGCTGCCAAAATGACTCTGCCCTGCCTGATGGAAAGCATGAGCAGAATCCAAGAGTGGTGGTCACCATCCTCAATGCGAAAAAGAACAATGCAGCATGGTGACCCACACTATGGCGGCCTGGGGAGAAGGGGGATGGTGAGGGGGATAGGGGGCGTTGGATTGGGGTATGGGCCTTCGGTATCCTCACTCACTCGATGAAACACAGCGTAAGCGCTGTTTCACACCGGTTTTCTGTGAGGCCGTGGTATCACTCCGGTCGAGCCTGCCCATTCATGCCGAAGCGTGGCTCTCCCACGGTGATACGTACCACTTTATTACTTAGTTACTGTTTGTTTCAAACATACGTACTGACTTACGAGCGAGTGTGATTTTATACTTTAGTTTGATGAAAGCTAAATCTAAGTTGACCATTAATACTCCACTTTCTAGTCGTTTTATTTCCATGCGCCATATTTTGGTGTCATATCTTGGCCATTTAGGTTTTATATTTACCTTTCCATTTGAATCTTCTGTTTCTTCAATCACTCAATACAGACTTTAGACAAACTCAATACCTAACAAAAACTATCTTTGCTTGTAAGAAATAACAACAACATAAGTTGAGAACTACTGATTCCTGTTTTAATAAATTTCTTATTCCACTATATCGTTTAAAAAATAACCCAATACTTTAAAATAAAAAAATCTACAGTTGAAAGAGAGACCTAGTATTTTCAAACTTGGAATCACAGATTTATGTTCCTATAAAAAAAAATAATTAACTCTATGATAATGTCTGTAACTCTATGGGTATTTTTATTGTATGTAAAAAAAGTATTCATATCAGTTGTCTAGTACCCATAACACAAGGTCTGCTTAGTCAAGGACTAGATGGCGTTGTGTGTAAGATATCTGAAAAAAAAAATTATTTATTCAATTATCTTAGCAAGCAACTCGTCCCTGAACCGTTGTTTCTCTACCTCTAATCAATAATGGTACGTCCTACACGTAGACAATTCCGTGTCTGATTGTAGCAGCTGTTACGGCACGTGCAGTAAAATTTCACCATCAACTGAATTACTTGGGATGGAGATGTATGTTTTATTTGTTTTGATCCGAACAGGCCGGATATATTGAACGAATGACCGCGCCAGCTGCCACTTGATGTGAGTATGTGATTGTTTGGTGGACAATATTACTATTGATCTACTTACATAATATTAGGCTGATGGAATAAGTACGATAAACATTTGTATTTAGGTACCTATAGTATTAGCCGGATGTAGAAATTCTTGATACGATTATAATTTAGAATTATATTTTGACTAGTACACTGTGAATAGTTTTTTTTTGTAAAATCCTTATTTGAAATTACATTACATTTTTTAATTCCAGATTTAAATGTTTGACGGTTTATAATGTGTCACTTCTGCATAATATTATAATGTTACAAAAGGGAGATCGTTTTTTGTTTTTGCGAAAGACGGTTCCCATTTCATGTCATCCACATTTTTTATATTTTTTATCATTAATTCCATCACGACGAAGACTTGAAGACTCGAAGACTTAGAATTGAAGACTTGAAATACTTGACATTGGCAGAAGTAGCTGATCCGGCTGATTGCCATTCATCAAAAGAAGAAGAATGTTACAAAAATATGCTAATCTTCGGCAATAAAATAAAGAGTTTCAGGAAAATTCGCGAATTTAAACATAGCGCTTTTTGTAGTTGTTTTTTGATGACAATATTATATTACGTACACAATTGAATCCAAATAAGTTTTGGACTTGGATACGAAGACTTTAGATCATTGACAAGTTTTAATAGATCGGGAATGCTTTGGAAGCTTAAAAACAGTGTCCCACGTCCGGTCACTGTGTTATCGCTGTTGCCAGAAAAAAAATATTTGCACGCCCACCAACAAAGATTTTTCTGTTCTATAAACACTTGTTCTTCATTCAAAAATATTGAATACACGTCATCAATTTGTTGTTTGAAATTAGAATGTTATAAATGCCAACTCAATAAATCAAGGCCAAGTGACGTTTGGTATTGAAGTAATCGACTGTCAGTGGCAGACATGACGCCGAAGAGTCGAATAGACTTGTCAAAGTTTGACAAGCCAATCAAAAGTTGTATTGACTGATTTTAACACGAAACGTCCTTCATATGCAGATCATTTTATTATATTTTGTTTTATTGCACCAAGTTTAATTATAAAAAAGTGATTTCTTTGCCTTTCTGGTGCGTGTGTTACTTACGCCACAAAATTAATATTAAAATTAGAATTATTTACTGAATCAAATTTAGGAATATTTTAAATTGAGAAGAGAAAAATGTACTCTTATACTACTTGGATGGTAATCTCTGGAGTCATAGTCGAGTAGAACTGGCACGAACACTGCCTACCACCCCTGCCTCTCCCCGAGCTTGTTCCACTTTTGAATGTGGCAAACCGACGAAGTTTCAACGACATTTACCTTTTTTATTCTTTTTAAAAAGATTGCGAGGAACGTTTTCGCTCGAGGTTTGAATCGCTTTTCCATTATATTTGTTGCCAGTCGTAATGCACTTCATGATTTTTTTTAATAGAAAAGCATCAGAAACATATTATGACCTCAGATGTCAGCAATATTTTTTTTCTTTTAATTTAAAACAGTTTAGCTGGCATAGACATTTTCACTTACATGTGCTTATCTTAATAAAAATATGTACATAGTTTATGGTGGTCCGTTCGTTTCATACTTAATCATTTTCCGTTTGGGAAAGGCTTTTAGTGAGTGTTCTCCACGGTTCAGTTAGCAATTTACGACTAAGATACTGACTCAAATGGAAGATAGAAAGAAAAATGTGCATATAAAAAATTGCGAATGTTTTTTTTGGTTCCACAGAAACCCTAATCGTTGTCCATCTGACCGTCGAGATTGTTTTCCTCTGGAACGCTGAAGGTATTGAGTTAAAATTATTATTAAATACTTTAAGGCTGTGGTCTTTGGTAGCAGAGACAAAATCAACGTAATCAAAAGATACGGCCCTTTAATGCTCCAGTTTCGCCGCACATTTTGAGACTCGCAAGGATTAATCGCCATTTTATCCAGAATCATCTAATTTTGCATAAAGCTATATTATGTACCAAGCATAGAAAAAAAACCCAACACCGTAAATATGTAGTTGCATTACGAAAACAATTGCGATTATGATTTGCAGTTGGTACACAGTAGCCATGAGAACAACAGTTTCCAACGGCAAAGTTAAGTTTATCTCTACTTAACTAAAAGTTTGTACGGAACACTCCGTGCACGAGTCCGAGTTGCCTGGCTGGTTTTTAAACTAGACTGCAATACGTTTTCTTTTTTTAATAGAACAAGTCTTGCAGTAGCCGCTAATGATCTATACTAATAATATAAAGAGTTAAAAGTTTCTAACTTTGTTTGGATGGTTGTAGGGGGTAAACTTCGGAAGTACTAATCCGAACCTTTAAATTCTTTCACAAACAGAGTGCGACACTGTTCAGGAGTGACATAGGCCATATTTTATTATGATTGAACATAATGTTTAGTTCAAAAATAATCAAAAATGTTATTTGTAAATTAAGTCGAAGAAAAGTGGGCGGTTAAAAAGTGAAAATAGGTGGGCTAGTATATAATATTTGACGGCAATGTTGGCCGTGGTAATTGATCCTGTCTAATATGCCAAAGGTCGTCGGTTCGATTCCCACACAGGAAAAATGTTTGTGATTAACACGATCATTTGTTCTGTGTCTGGGTGGAATTTATTAACAATATGTATTTATTTAGAAATATGGGAGTATGTTCATTGGAAGTTTGGGTACTGCTATCTTAGAACTAGGCTCTGCGTAGTCCTTTTTCTTTTTAAAATTAATATATCTTCGTTGGTCACATCTTGTGTCGCGGGGGACTTTACGAACATACATTAAACGGACACAAAGGACATCTGGATTAGAACAACAACGATTTGTGGATCCACACAAAGTGTTTTGTGGTTTCAACACGATTTGTGGTTTCAACCCATAACACTCGTCGTAGTAGAAAGCTACGTGGCCACCGCTTAAGCTACTAGGCCGACCGTGTGTATGAATTATGTGAGATTATTATATCTTTGATTCTGCCTGTCATTTCAGGCCAGCTCAAGCTCATTGAATAAAACCAAACAAAGCTTCCTTTCCCGACTTCCACTTCCACACACGTCCGTTCCTTTACACGAAATCACTCCCACACAGTACAAGAATCGAAGAAGTAAAGACGTCATCAGAAAATATTTTAAAATATGTAATAATCGTGTTGGAGCGTAACAATACTATCGAATACTTTGAACAACAGCGCGGCATAGTCAAAGAGGACTGTCAAATGAGCTTAATGAATAATTACACTGGCAACACGCCAGCGACGCAGGCAAGTGGCAACACAAGTGGTAAATAAAACCTGTTTACGCGATACCGTCGGCTTAATAATTATTTATTTCAGAGCTGAAATGACAAAGACATTTTTTATTTCTTAATACAAATGATCACGAACATATAATGAATAATGTCACCTATTACTTTTTTATGCTAATTCACACATACAATTTAATAATTATATATAATAATAATTTTACATACATTTAAACAAACATTCCTGGTAAATAACGTTCAAAGTGGTTTGACATCAAAATAATAAATATTTTTAAATATATTGCATTGCTTATATTAAATGTAATATATACTGACTGCCTCGTTGGTCTAGTGGTTAGGGTATGCGACTGCCGATCGAGAGGTCTCGGGTCTAATCCGCGTCGGGCTGTCGGGCTATTGTTGGGTTTTTCTTATAAGAAATTCTTAATAGCAACCCGGAGTATGTGTTAAACAGCCGTACCTCGGAGAGCTCGTTATTGGGAAGTCAGTGCCCTCAATTGAACTGGCAACTAGTTTAACCTTCTAATATTATTCGCACTCAGTGTTGCGTAGGTCCGATGCCTGTCGCTTCTTGGGAAACTGATATTCAGGTAAAACCGGTTGAACTAGTAGCCGACTTCAAAGTCTTGGAAATAATAAAGGCTAGGAAAATGAAATATGTACTTAGCATCGATATAATACCTGTTCATTTCCTTAAAAAATGCCAGGTAAACTTTTCTACTTCAACGATTACAAAAGTTTTAACATCCTCATCTTATTTATTTATTTATAACTTTATGCACAAGAAGTATAATGGCGGACTTAATACCATAGGCATTCTCTTACAGTGTACGTTCAGGTGGTGCGGCAATAAATGTATGTGTTCACTAAACTTTGATAAATTAATTTAAAATAGGCAGAAATAACTAAAATGTTATCTATTTCAGGTAACGAAAGTCAACTATTAATTAAATGGAAACTAAATTTTGAACAAAACTTTATTTGCACATGGAAAAAAAACAATTCTGATTCGTTAACTCAACTTTTAGAATAACTCATTAAACATACTTTTAAATTATAGTGACTTCATGGATAGCGTAGCGGTTTAAGTGGTCGACCGTGTTTCGACCGGTTTTAGTCGGTCCGTTTCCGACACACCGAGTGGTTAGACCACAAACGGCCCGTGGGGGTTTTCATATGTAAAAAAAAGCTGTTTAAGCGGTCACCTCACAGCTGCCTACTGCGCTGAGTGTTGCGAATTTGATACCCATCTTGGATTAAGTTTTGTGTGGTTCACAAATAGATATATTAAATCTATGTATCCTTATACAAATCTTTGTAAAGTCCCATTCGACATAGGATAAATTCCTACAGCGGGAGTTGTCTTGTAAAAATTAAAGGACAGGACAGTCCTCACTTTCAAATAATAAATTCAAAAGTCTATTACCTTAAATATAAACTCACTCGTAGTTACTTATCCGTGTGGTGACGATTAGGAATACACAGTGTGATCACCTCCAGGCAGCGGATTGTATGAGAAATGAAAACTTATAACGTAGTGTTACTTGTAAAATTAATATGTAAAATTATAAATTTCCTAATTTTTTATTTAAAATTATCAACATCAAACATTAGTCATGGTACACCGACATGGTGACGCGAACCTATAATATTTTCCCCTACTAAAAAGTGCTCAACGCGGCCAAAGAAGTTTTATGACGTCAAATAGTCGGTAACGCGATGAGGCAAACTCACAAGACTTTCTCTTATCAAACAGTGCTCCACGCGGCTAAAAAAGTTTTCACTTCAATAATTTGGTTGACGATTCGTAGTCTTCTCTTCTAAAAATAATACAAAATTATATCTTATGTGGATTTAGGCCCCTCCTTCCCCGCACCCCCATTGTGGTCACCGCAAGAGTTTGTGGTCAATAATGTCCCCGTGTACCAAAACACGGGCGTGTGAATTCCAAACCGAATATTGTAACCGAATGTTATGCCAAATGACGTAACCCGGTCAGAATAACTGCACTGACGTGATATACGGCTGTTGCTGAATTAATTTCGGTATGTGCTGAACATATTATTTGTGGACTGTTTCCGATGCGTGTGAGCTTCATAAAATGATACAAAGTGTTTTTTTTTGTTAATTTTGTTTATAGAATTCGTTTGTGTTGCGTAATTGGGTTCAACGTTTGCGAAATTTTTAGACGTGTCGCCAAGGAGAATTATGAACGCAATATATGTGGTTTATTGAGTTTATTTTGAATGAGTATTTCTATTGCTATCCATTTTCTTGAAATTTAAATGGGATCAGCCTTGAATACAACCAATTCAAATAAAGAATTATCGACATAGGTGGTCCCGAAAAACTTAAAAAAACAGTTAACTTGACACTCCCCAGTAACAGTTGTACGTGGGCGTCGGTTGACATTTTTCATCTTCTTGTCTTAGGTTTGCCCCTATACAATAAAAAAAGATCGCTTTTGGTTAGTTTACAAGAACAAATGTAATCATTACTGAGGCAATGCAATATACTATTCTGTATATATTATGTTTCATATCTAAATACACAAGATCAAAATATATTATCATCAAAATAAATAATAATATGGAAAAATATAGAGGTCTGGTTTACTCATCTTCGTCGCTGTTAATGTATTCCCTGCTATTTCACAGGCCTGCGAAAATTAATTATGAACAGAATAAATTAACCCTAGAATAAAATATGAGGGTATCGTTTTTGAGTGCCATACAGGATTAAATGGGAAAATATAAGAGAATTTATAAGTAATTTCATACTTTTATATGAAATATATTTGGTCTGGATGGCAAAACGTAAAATATCATGGAAACAATTTAATAATAATTTAAACTCTCGATTGTCGATACTTGATGAAACTTGTTACAATACATTCTAGAGTTAAAAGTACATTTATAATATTATTTTTCGTGAATTAACGCGATCACTTATTTAGAGGTATTACGGGCCGTGGTCACAGTCTGACTCCTATTTCAGAGTCAACCTGTGACCACAGCCAGTGCTACCCGGTCGAAACGTCAGGTAAATCAGAGGTATGTAATTCCCGTGAAAATAATTATTATATCATGAAACGCGAAAGTTTCAAAGTTAGTATTGAAATCACTTTTACTTATTACACTTTTTTTTTTCTTTATCGAGACCTGTTTTGCCTTGATGATGCCCTAAGGCACAACCGGTCAGATGTAAACATAAATGAAATAGTGGAGCAAGCACAAGTGATTTTAATTCTAGAATTTAATAGTACTTATCTTTTGAAGTTGATTTTGATAACTATGGTTTGAATATTAAGATTTTAAATACATTAATCTTTCCAAATAAGAGCACATTGTCTTATGTTTGATTAATTACTGTTCTATTTTCTTAAAGCCCTTGTTTTAGTGTTAGTACGCCAACGAAGTACTTATTAGAAAATTAAATAAAATCGAATTGATTTATTTCAATATTGTAAGAAACATGCTGCGGCACATACAAGCTGGAAAATATGGGTTCGAAGTCATATTCAAAACTCCCTTTTTATACAATGAGTGTCGTAAGAGCCGACTAAAGAAGTGAATACGCAGGGCATAGAGAATGACAAATACATATATGCTAAACCATCTGCCCAGCGGGGTAAGATAAGCCCTTTGGCTCTTTACTGAGTAAACCCTTTATGCATCGTTGGGCTCAGAAATGTTGTTGACGGTGATGATATTTAAAAAAGCAATCTTTCTTTGCTACTCACCGATGTCTCTTTTTTTGCGTTAACACGTCCATGGATTTATCAGTCACTTAACGTCAAGTTACCCGTCTTCTCATTGGCCTTTAAAAAGAAAAATTATAACCGAAATACGTAAAATTTTTGAAAAAAAATATCTGCTGCATGTCACCCAGGTCATTATTACGAAACTATTGACACCGCATTCATTTAAATCGGTTCTGCAGTTAAGAAGCTACAGTGAATCATTCAAACATAGCCCGTCAAAACTGTCACCCTTCTTTTTAGCTTCATTGTAGTCGGGTAAAAAACAATAACCGACTTACGAAACTTTGATTAACATTTATAGCGGTGACAATTAAAATAATTTATTTGACAGATACAGCGTGACTTGGTAGCCACTGGCTCGTTTCCAGCCCAACTATGCCATTAATACTGTGCAGATAATATATTGTTGAAATGCAACAGATTTATGTTCGCTCTGTGTGTGGTTTACGCGGGAATTCGTTCAATGACCGTTTTGGTTTTGGGAAGCATTTGCTCTTGCAGCAATGCTGATAATTTGGTAACAACAATTCCGCACTGAATTGTTTACTGTATTGGAATGTTTCGATGTTTCGATGTGTAATTAGTCGTAATAATGGTTAATTTGTCATCTTTTAACTTAACGCGTGCTTATTTACATTCCGTACAATAAAGTGCGTATACACATCAGACAAACATGTAAAAGCCAGCATTCGTACACACTATCGTGTATTTAAAAAAAACTTGTTATGTATGTTGAGTTCATTGTAAATTTAAACTCCCTTGTGCTTATTCCACTATTTTATTGACTTTAATACTGACCGGTTTATCTTAATAGAATTATCAAATATATATAAATATAATACTTCGGACATCTAGCACACAACGCCATCTAGTCCCAAGCTAAGCAGAGCTTGTGTTATGGGTTCTATGTAACTGATTTTAATACATATATCCTTTTTTTTTTAAATACATACATATTAAACATAGAAAACACCCAAACTCTGAAACAATATATTTGTTTCAGAGTTTAGAGAGAGCAGATCATACTTTCATTTGGTCCGACCCAGGAATTGAACGCGCGACCTCAAGCACTGCAGTCGCATACACTTACCACTATGTCACTGAGGCAGTCAATCAAAAGTTACTGGTACTTTATTATTATATGAAATACCGACAATCTAAATTTTAAATTACGTATGACAAGTCCCTTTTGAAAAAAGTTAAATCAACTTTAAACAAAATATGCGATTGCAAAATTTTTAATAACGCATATTTATGCGATAGCAGTAATGTCAGTTGGTTTATGGGCATTTTTATAAGAGTTCGTTGTCTGTCTGCGAAACTCTGAATTTCTATGTAATTTAAATGAGACCATTTCGGAATACATCCTATTCTAACAAAAAAAGAATTTTGCAAATCCGTCTATAAATGACGGTGTTGTGTATGGACATATATAAAAAAACATCCGAATTGAGAATTTCCTTTTGGGGTGGGTCAATAAAAAAGTTCGAAGTTATTGATATATGATTTACGTATTTAATTTCTTCTAATTTCGTTTAGCAGTAGTACCTACTTACAGATTTTAACCAAAATTTAAAAAAAGGTTAGATGTAGGTTAGGGGGATAATGGTCAGGAATTTCATTTGCCTCAAGAGCTCCTGAGTATCTCTCCCGAAAATTCCCTTCTTATTAAAGCTGAGACAAATTGTACAAACTTAGTCGGCCATTTTGCTATCTGCTGGAATCAGATATCAAAATGTACACTTGTGTGTGCAAATGTGCAATTTATAACACTTTTTGAAGACAACTTCCGCGTTTGTGATAATATACGTGTATGTAATATATGTGTGCAATATATATTTTGTGACTTGACTTTACAAACATATATGAGACGGACACAAAGAAGGCTCAGCATAAAAATTTGTGGATCGCACAAAGTGTAGTTCCATGTAGGATTTGAACCGACAACACTTGGCGCAGTGCAGCGTGGCGACCACTTAAACCCCTAGGCCAAACGTGCAGTCAGAGACTGTAAATTAAAGCACCAACATAGAAATCATTATATACCAAATATATTTATACGTGCTGCAAAAACTTAGTACAACTTTTTACGAAAGTTGTGCGAACGAAGGAGTATGAAATGGGATACAATTAAAATTTATGTGAAGTGCAAAAAGCAAAAATAAAAAAATTTATGGTCGGATTTCGAGTACTGCGTGACCACTAATATCAAAGAAGAATCGAAGGAAAATACTCCAACAAGAAAGAACAAACCAACACAACCAACAATTTCCTGTACACCATCGAATTAATGAAAAAATTATTGCGTCTAAAGCCCAATCAAGCGCTGGATAGGCATTGTAAATCCGAACAAAGGGCGGTAATTAAATACGGTTCACCTTTTCAGATGCCGCAGTAATAAATGTCAGACAAATGAAGACGGTCAGACCGCAGAGTACAAGATTTGTCTTCGAATATCGTTAGTTAATCAGTGAAAAACTACAAGGGTTTGGAGTGGCGAAATAAATTCAAAACCATACTAAAAATATGAACTTATAAAACTGCTTGCACTTATCAAGCTTCTTAAACTCCTGTTTTTATTACCATCTCCTACTAAACATACTTTATAAAATATATGTATAGTGTGGCTAACTATGCTGCATTGTTGCATTGTCTGCATGGACAATGAGTATGGTGACCACTACATTAAGGTTCTACACATGCTTTCCATCAGGCAGAGAAGAATCTTTGGCACGCCCATATTCTTTGTCTGGCCATAAATACTGTTACAATTAAAAATAAACAAAAAAATACTTTTAAATTTGAATTTGTATGTATCTGTCATTTCAATACGTTTGTTCTTTGTGTTTTCTTGTTTTCGCGCCAATATATTGTAAAATATTTTGTGATAATAAAATCGGTGTGATTGCAATACATGAAGAAGGTATGAAGCCAAATCGATTTTTTTATTTAAATCTTCCATACGCTTGCTATTAGTAAAAATTTTGTGTATCGAGTTATTGATAGGTACAATGAAACCTCCTCAGTTTGTGACAGAAAAAGATCTGGCCGTCCACGGAATGTTCGTAATAAAAAGGTGATCAAAGCAATAAGGGAATGAATTCGAATAAATCCTACCCGAAATCAAAAGATTTTATATCGGGAGATGATGCACCTAGAACTATGTCGCGTATTTTAAAAGATGACTTAGGGCTTGTAACCTATAAGAGGCAAGACTAGGTATATAAAAAATTACTGGAAATTGCAGCCTGAATAACCCCCACAAGATTGTACGACGACCTAATGAAGTTTTTTTTTACGTCTGGAAACCCCCTCGGGCCTTCACCCCACCGGGGTTTGCGGCGGGGCGGTGTGTCGGAATCGCACCGACTAAAACCACACGGTGTGCCACTCTGCGCCTGAGACGGGAGGGATCCGGGAACGACCTAATGAAGTTTACAGTAACCATTGGATGCGGGCAGCGGACTGGTTGTTGTAGCGAACCTTGAGAGAGGACCAGTAGTGAACGTCTTCCATAGGAACTGGACACGATGCGATTCATTCTGCAAATGTTTCACTGTACATTTTAGAGTATTGAGGTTTTTTTATGGAATAGGAGCTAAACGAGCAGGCTGATCACCTGATGGTGAGCGATTACCGCCGCCCATGGGCACCCGCAACACCAGAGGCTTCAGAAGTGCGTTGCGTACCTTTGGGAGAGGGGGATGGGGAGCGCTGTTTCACACCGGTTTTCTTTGAGACCGTGATATCACTCATTTGTGCCTAAGCGTGACTCTCCCTCTGTGAGTGATACACACTAGCTCATAATCGTAATAATTACTACTACACTAAAGTAAAATGATTACATTTGTAAGTAAAACCACAGACAAACGATAATATTTAATATTACAAATTAAATAATAATACTATCCGACGTTGTGGAGCTCTTTGATGTCAGCATCGTACTTCTATAATATATTTTGTTTACTTAAAAGGTACAATTAGGTGAAAATAATTGGATGTTTCTTGCTTATAATGGCGTATAAATATTATGCGATGAAATTTCTTTATTTCACCTCATAAATATATTACGCATATGTTTTTAAATTTAAGGTTACGTCCTCGTATCTTTGAATTCTTTAATGATCAAATAATGTGAAGGCTTCCGCCTGATTGATTAAGAAGCATAAAAGATCTTTAATACCTTTAGTAAAAATATAGTTGGTTATTTGTTAACTGTTATCGATCAGGCAAAATCTGAAATGCCAGAATTAATAAGAATAATATCTTAATTTATTTCTCCTCACAAAGTTTCGTCTACCTAGATCTAGAAAAATGAAATTAGCTAGATTAACTTAATATGTGAATATTTTATTATATTACATTTATCTCACGAGAATAAATTTGACTCTTTTTTTTTGTAGGCAACTTCCGCGTTAGGAATATACATTCCTGTGTCACGGGGATCTTTACAAACATACATGAAACGGACACAAATTTCACCCAGACTTAGAACAACAATTTATGGATCACACAAAGTGTTGTCCCATGTAGGATTTGAACCCACAACACTTGGCGCAGTAAGAAGCGGTGTGGCGACCACTGAAACCACTAGGCCAACCGTGTAGTCAATTCTTCTCTTATTATTCTGATACAAAATTCAAAAGCTAAAAGCTGTTGAATACATATAGGATTCCCTTAAAAACTCATGCAAACACAAACACAATAGGAGGCTGTAGAGAGGACTAATATATATAATATAAATTTCGATCGATTGCACCAAATGGGATAATTCTTTTTTTGATGTGTTTGTTTTTGACAGAACAAAGTTTGTATAGAAAAAATAAAAGCAAACCGGAGGTGTTATATTTTCTTAGTCCGCTTAGACATATTTACACTGCGGCCCTGCGTGAAGTTAACTCGGGCTTTCTAAAATAAGTTTTTCGGTAATTTAGAAAATTTACAATTAATGAATATGACGGTACGAAGTTCGCCAGGTCAACTAATATTATTATATAAAGAAAGTTCTTTATGTAAATTGCTTTTTGTATGATGCATGAGATGTAAACAATTTTTATTAAACATTTAATTTAAAAAATGCCCATTTTTAAAGGTTATGATAGGAGAAAGCATATTTTATTTGAAATATTCGATGTTTATGAAAGAAGAAGTGTAAAAATTAAAAAAAAAAAACATTATAAATAAATAACTAATATATTATATACTGTATTTTGGTTCATATGTATATCACAACGGTAAGGGCTGATGTAAATGAAATACAAGAAAACATATTTCAGGCGAAAAGCGAAAACATATTACGAGAATAAAAGTATAAAAGCTTGCGTAATTGCAATGAAATATTTTGGATCATTTATTGAAACGTAGCAATACAAATCCGTCGGAACTTTCATTGCTCCATCTTCATCAAAATTCCAAAATATTGATAGCTATTATATTGAGAACCTTCTCCTAATACAAACAGAAACAAAAACCATGCTATTGTATTTTTATTTGTCCTTGTTTAAAAATGACTATTTCGTATTTATAACAGATTAATAATTTAACATGAAACCCTCAAGTTTCGCCTCGCTTAGGAATATTTTGGCGTTGTAATTTGACAACTTGAATTATTCTAATCGAGCATTCCCCAGGGTTATACCCCTTTGTAATAATTAATTAGTATTACGATTCCTTTTGTTGTGTTATGGTGTGAAAGCAGAATTTATTTTATACAAAGTTGACTTTGCTAGATGAGTTTCAACAGGTGTCGAAAGTTGCTGGGGTCTGCGGGGATTTCCTTTATAGGGTAATGTGTTTAAGTCGGTTCGGAGCCGACATAACAACTTACCGCTGGCCCCCGATCATGTGATATTGAAGTTTATTTTGCAAAGTATATTGACAATCTTCGTTACTAAGAATATTGCGCCTAATTATTATTATCGAACCTAAAACTATAGAAGTAAGTATGACTTGGGCATTCTACTACTACGAATATCGTGTCTCATTATCGAACTTAAATTGTATAAGTATACCTTGATACGTATAGGACTAATATTTAATACTTAAAAAATATGTAAAAGAGCCGACTCAGTTAAAATATACTCAGTCCCGCAGCAATAAATTGTGAGATCTAATTGTTACAAAGTTTAGTGTCTGTATATTACATAGCTTTATTTCTTTAACATGTAACTAGTTTGAATTGTATATGTAGTGAAGTTATGGAGGGTAGAAAATGACAAGAACATAAAACAGAGTATTAGATGAATTTGAGGTAAATCTCACTATCGCCCTATCGCACATTATTAGCCTATCGCAGTCTACTGCTGGACTCCTCTTTTATTACACGCCACTTTGATCGTTTTTGAGCTTCTCGCATTTAACATATGAAGTATATTTACTACATTAAATAATCTTTCGACCATACTCAGACTAACAAAGGAAAACCTTTTTTTGTCCTTTTGTATTTCGAACATAAAATTCGAACTCGATCGTCGATGAGGGACCGCGGTGGCGCAGGGGTGCTAATTTTACGGTCCAATGGCGCGAGAGAGTCGATTGGAAAACGTTGATGACTGTGCAGTGATTATATTCCACGAGTCCACGAGTCCATTTTCCAATTTGCTGTGCGTCGTTCTATTTATGAATTTGAAAAATGTTAATCAATCTATGATTGGGTATTGTTCGTTTTATCGAGAATTTTCGAGGAGGCCTATTACCCATTTCTTTGTATTTAGAATGGAATATTTTTTGGTAAAACTGTTGAACAATTTTTTTTAGTTTGGCCCGTTCTGATAAAATGCAGATTTTAATGCAACAAAAATTATCATATAAATGAGCTCAAAATAAATTTACAAAATCAGTAGTTAACAAAAATTATCATTTGTATGATAATTTTTGTTAACTACTGATTTTGTAAATTTCTGTCATATTTTAAAGCTTTTTTTGTTGATAGGTTTTTTAGAATTTAGAATTTGTGATAGGAGAGATCCTCATGGATGTCCTACATTGGGTAAAAATTGTTATGTAATATTGGTGGAGTCTGTCGGACTCTTACCGACTAATAACCACCCTGATGTTCCGCTGCTTACCAGTACCCGGGGAAACGGGAATTGGATGCTTCCGCCACCGCCGACAGGCATTGACGCTTTTCACGCAAGATAGGTCTTGTCACCACCGGCCGCAGTCAAATTTAAGAGTGATGTAACCAAATATAATATGAATAATCCTGAAATTTATAGTCTCATTTATTCCAAAATGATTCCTGAAATCTAATATACAAAATTCTTGCGATGTTTGTTGTTAAACTCCTGCGAAACGGCTTATCCGAATCCGATTTGAGAATCGGACATCTGTTTTTCATCCCACTTAATGTTAAGGGTAGTCCACCCTTTAATTCTTGTTGTTGTTTTATAATATTCACACTATATTTATTCATAATATTCATAACATCTGTACTAATGAAAATGAATCATCAAAATTAGGTACGCGCATAACTCCCAATCGACCACAGCGAATAGGATATTTTTTTCTGTTTTGTTGTCAGGACAAAGTTTTCATAGAAGATAATTATAAGAGAACCGTACTCTACTCGAGGAAAGCTGAAGTAGGTATGAATAGTAAAACAAGTTTTTAACCAACTTCAAAAAAGGAGGAAGTTATCAATTCGTCTGTATTTTTTTTTGTTTGTTACCTCATTACTTTTGACTGGGTCTCATTACTTTCGACTGGGTGGACTGATTTGGATGATTCTTTTTTTATTTGAAAGTTGGTGCTGTTCTTGAAGTTGTTTTTTTTTGTTTAAATTAGTGATTATTGAAAATATAGAAACTATTCATATTACTAATAATGAACCTGTTCTGTAATTTCGTTGATAGAAACACAGGTATTCCGATACCTATCTCAGGCACAAGTCACAAATGTCGATGTAAATTCATGTATTGTTAGATTAAACATACATCTGTGATGAGAATTAAAGTTGATATTATTATTATAATATTTAAAAAATATAGCGGTACGAAGTTCATAATATTTATAGAAAAAAAATACTCAGTTATTATTGTGAATACATATTTACTTTGATAAATGGAATTTCTCGTAGGCGAGGTCTGGCATAAATTACAAAGTAGATAGCTACGGAAGTGCTACAAGCATTTCGTAGCACCTATTTACCGTAGCGCCACTGACTGTTAATAAGTGAACAGTAAAACCTCGATGTAACAAAGTCACAGGGGATTGAAAGTCATTCGTTATTCTATATGACTTGAACATGATTCTGTATATGCCTTTTAAAAAAAAACTAAGAAATTTTCAGAATGAATATACACTAATAACTTACACTAATAATTATCTTTCTGTTCGTCTTTCATACAATGGGATGGTTTAAAGACCTATGATCCCAAAACGCTGTTATTTAGCAATATATGAATCGTCGGTCGTAACAAAACATCGAATCACAAAAAGGTTGTATGGAAAACTATAGCGACACAGCAAGCGATATTATCTCCACTATTCACAACCGACGGTGTTGTCGCATCCTTCCGGCAGATGTCCCCACTGCGCTCTAAAGACGACAGGTGGTTATTCCCGACACCACGATACGATGCGAGATGCACAGAATGGGTTGTCGAGAACAAATGACTTCGAATTTATTAGAGTAAATTTAAAAAATATGCCTAATGCAATGAAATACATAATTTCGCTTAAATTCCACAAGCTTAACATACTGATATAGTGCCTCATTCTTCACTATTAAGTAATAATATTTTAAACATCTAACACAGCGCCATATATTCCCAAACTAAGCAGACCTTGTACTATACGTTCTAGAAAACTAATATAAATACAAGAATACTTTCTTTGTAATTACATACATATTATATATTTAAACACCCAAACTGCGTATCAATTATTTGCAGATCATACAAACATTTCACTCAACCCGGGAATTGAAACCGAGACCGAAGCACAGCAATCGTTTCGGCTACCACTGTACCACCAAATCTGTAAATGTAATGTAAATTAAAAAAAAAGACGATACAAAGGTTCCATGGAAGACATCGCATCTTTTTTTATAATTCCGACCGTCCATTAATACTTATCACTCGGTCGAGGTGACCCACGTGTATATGCCGTCACATATCTCTTGCAAATGAAATGTTCTTGCTTTAGTCGCCTTATTATTTACGTATACTCATATTATAAAAAATTAAAGTTTGTAAGGTTATAGAGGGAAATCTCTGTATCTGAACCAACTTGTAACATAAGAAAGCCACATTGTTTGTTTGGGCCATATATCAACCCGAAAAATTATTACCGCAATATTCTACACAGCCGCTGGCGGAGCTGCGGGCAAAAGCCATGTTTATGTGATTTTATTTGTGTTTCTGAATATGTGTTTTCTTTTCTGTTGTCTTCAACAAAGACTATTTATCATAATTTATCTATGAATGTCTATGTATGAGCTCAAAATAAATTTGTATTATTTCATTCGTATGACAGGTTTTTACTCGGAAATTGCGGCGAATTCCATTATCATATTCCAATGAGATGTCATCTCAGTTTTTATTATAACCTCCATATACTTCTTGTCGGTTTAATATGGAGACTTTGTTTTCAATAAGTTTCGTGTCACAACAGACGTCAATAGGTATGTGGTTATGTTTACGGTATTATTAATTGATAGCACTTATGAGTATGTCCAAAGTGTACAGTATTAAATATAAAAAACAACATTTTATGTATCGCTTATTGGTGTTCCTTTAAGCATAAAGCAACACAGGCTCGCCGAACGGAGGGCAGTGGCCATAGCGTTTTTCTAAAATACAAAACAGTCGGTCATTTTTGTGAGCAGATATCTTCACACATACACGCTACGAACTCATACATAACAATTTCAACACCAACACAAACGCATTCCGTGTTATTACAGTGTAATGCGTAGGTCTATTTGAGCTTACACTTACTTAGACAGAGGAAAACGGCTGCGTATGCTTACTCCCTATTGTGAAGTGTAGATAGTTATGAAACTTTTTATTGATTAAATCAGTGAACACGATGCGTAAAAATTTTATTTTACTGTGTGGTGAATTCCACATACAACGCAAAACAATAGAAACGCACCACAGCGCCATCTATCAAAGATACGTCGGAGTACGGAGTAAAGAAGGAAACTACCAATCCTAAATCGCGCAATAGAAGTTCTCGCGCCGATTAAAATAGTACAACATCGCAACGTCAACCGCCGGGCAGTGGCCCGCCAGGCATGATCATCTCGCCTGGCCGGAGTTGGAGGAACATGTGACCCGTTCCTCCACAACTGATTCAAGTATCCATAAACAATTTTTCTCATAATATATTTTACACAATAATAATTTTATTTTATGTCACCACTCATGATGAATATTTCATATTAGATAGATTCAGAACACAGTGTCTGTACCCGTATTTATCCCATGGGTGTCGTAAGAGCAGCCTAAGGGAGCCAATTATGAAAGACAACATCACTACCTGTCTGGATAGCTTGCCTCAGTAGACCAAACCCTCTTTTCTAAAGAAAGGCCTAAGCCCAACAGTGGTCTGTTAAGGGCTGTTATTAAAATATAATTTTATTCTGAAAAATAAGCTGAAAGAAACGAAATTAGTTTTTAAAAAGAAAACAACGTACATTTAATTGGCTTTCTTTTTTTTAATGTGCTCAAACATATTACATAACTAGCTGACCCGGCGAATTTCGTAATGCCACATTCATTTTCGTAAAAATTTCCAAACAACAATGCATTACCGAAAAACTTATTTTAGTAAGCCTGTGTTAACTTCCCGCAGTGTATACGACTAAGCGGACTAAAAAAATTTAACACCTCCGGTTTTCTTTGATTTCTATACAAACCTTATCCTGACAATAACAACCATATAAAAAAATAATTATCCTATTCGGTGCAGTCGATCAAAAGTTAAGCGCGTACATACGAGTACAGTTTTGTATAAACCCTTAAGGTCGACATACTCCAAGTTATCCATATAGCCATCTATATTATTGATTTATCAAACATTATACCACATACACACAATTATTGTTACATTGCAAACAACCTCACTTACCACACAGTACACACACCTCATTAAATTTTCAGTTATAAACAGAGATACACATATATTATCGTTCAAAATAGGCCAATAATGGCGTCTTTAAAGGATTACTATATTGTATTAAATTATCTACCTAGTGGTGACTGCTTACTTGGTCAATTTTAAAGAAATACTTACTGACCCGGCAAACGTTGTTTTGCCACATAAAAAACTTTTTGTTAAAAAAAAATAGGGGTGGTTAACCCTTATCATTTAGGTATCAGCAACAGCCTATCACAGTCCACTGCTGGACATAGGCCTCTCCAATTTCACGCCCCTTAGTTCGATTTATGGCTTCTCGCCTCCAGCTACGGCGAGCCGTCCTGCGCAAATCATCGCTCCACCTGGCCTGTGGACGTCCTACACTACGTTTGCCGAGACACGGTCTCCACTCAAGAACTCGTTTACCCCAACGGTTATCGGCTCTTCGGCAAATGTGGCCAGCCCACTGCCACTTCAGCTTGCTAATCCTGTGGGCTATGTCGACGACCCTGGTTCTTTGTCGGATCACCTCGTTTCTGATGCGATACCTTAGAGGAACGCCGAGCATAGCCTTTTCCATAGCAAGCTGAGCGACTTTGAACTTATGGACCAGTCGAACCGTAAGTGTCCACGTTTCGGCTCCGTATGTCATTACGGGTAGGACACACGCATTGAAGACTTTCGTCATTAGACACTATGGGATCGACGATGAGAAGACCGGACGAAGTTTTCCAAACGCTGCCCAACCTAGCTGGATTCTTCTGTTCACCTTGTCCTCAAAGCTGTTTCTACTTAATTGCAAAGTCTGCCCGAGGTAAACATATTTTTGAACAACTTCTAGAACGGCACCGTGTACCGCAACCGGTTCCGGTAGTACATGTTCATAGAACATGACCTTGGTCTTGTCCAAGTTCATCCGTAGGCCGATGCGCCCAGAAGAGTCAGCCAGGTCGTTCAGCATCTGTTGTAGGTCCTGCAGCGTCTCTGCCATGATGACGATGTCATCTGCAAATCGCAAGTCAGATATGTATTCGCCATTGATGTTGATACCGCGTTCTTTCCAGTGCAGCGTCTTAAACAAGTCCTCCATTGCATTAGTGAACAATTTCGGGGATATAACGTCCCCTTGTCTCACTCCTCGATGTAATTGTATAGGTCTTGTATACTGATCGTGTACTTGGAAGGACATAGTGGCAGCTTTGAAGAGACATCTCAACACTTGGATGTATCGCCAATCTACTTGGCAACGCTGCAGGGACTCCAGAACAGACCAGATCTCGATCAAGTCAAAGTCATCAAGTCAGTTCATAGTCCACAAATGCTAGACACTGGGGCTGATTATACTCTTCGGTCTTCTGTATTATCTTCCGCACTGTGTGGATGTGGTCTATGGTGCCATATTCGCTCCGAAACCTAGCCTGCTCCGGTGGTTGGTATTCATCGTGTTTTCGCGCAAGACGGTTCGTGATGACTCTTGAAAACAGCTTATATAGACTTGGCTCAGGAGGGAAATGGGCCGATAGTTCCTCAACATGGTTTTGTTACCCTTTTTTAAGAACAGGACAACTATACTCCTACTCCACGCCTCTGGAGTTCTCCCTTCGAACAGGACAGCGTTGAAAACCTTTTGGAGCGCTTTTAGTACGGGTTTACCGGGGTTTAGGGGTATGAAAAATAGATATTGGCCGTATCTCAGACATACCCGGCATGCACACATTTTTTTAAAATCAATTTTGCTGTTTCGTAAGAGTTTGGTAACAAACTAATATTATAACTTTTCAATACTCATATTTTTTAGGATGTAAGTGAGAAGGCTTGGAAGTTGATGAGTACAAAAAAAGGAAGACCGAAAAACGGTAGAAGGACTGTGACCGAAGAAACAGTAAAATAATGAATGATAAATAATGAAAGAATAAAACATACTGCAATGCCTCCAAAAAAGTTGGTCTAAAAACAGACAAAAGATGACTTATAATTATAACGTTTGTTATAGCACCTTTTTTTTTTCATTAAGTTACCATAAATAAATGTTTTATTTTAAAAGTTTAGTTACCTTTGCTTTTTTGTAATAAAATTTATTAACTTAGTGCGTCCATTAAGTAATTCTGACTGTAGTCAACTGTGAATACTCGTAGTTATTTAATCATAAATATTAATCAGACCTGCAGAAATAATCCACGTCGAGATGTTCCGAAATTCTGAATATTCATTCCCTTGACGTGTCTGAGTAGTTCTGCGTGCCAGAGTCAGCCTTTGACCGTATACATCAAACCTCAAAGACAGCTTGAATTAATTCTAGGGATCTGTATAATTTCAACTAGAAGTGCTATTACTGTATACAGATGGGTTTGTTATAGACAATTTGACTTTTCCCTTGTGGATAATCAATTACTTGTGTAGTGTTGAATGAATGAAGTGTGAGAATGACAAACCGAAATAAAAGATTAGAACAGAGTTCAATAAAATTCCCCCTTCTGGTGAATTTGATTTGATGGTGATGGTATGGAAGCCCAATTTGGAAGAAAACTCATAATCGAGACTATCGCAGTAACTTTGAACATGCAAATTTTTTATAGCACCTAAATTTTTATTCTTACGTGCCATTTATATCACAAATCAAGTACAATAACCACTGTCTGTCTGTTATGCTTTCACGGTTCAACTACTGCGCCTATTCAATGAATGGTCGTGATACTTTGAGTCTTTAGAAAGACACGGGCTACTCTTTACCGAGATGACCCACATACGCGGGCGTAGGCGCGACCATTAATATAAAATTTTACGTCTTAAATGTACCTCGTGAGTTTTAAAACGATACTAGTGACAACTGATACAGAGAACACTGCTGTGAAGCTGTTCTTTACTGTATTTTAAATGACTCTACTCAGCCTGATGGAAAGCATTAACAGAATACAAGAGGTCACCATACTTATTGCGAATGCAATTTAATGACCCACATCATGGTGGTATAGTGATGCTTCAGCATCTGCATCTTTGGGCCTCCGGTCTCGCACTGACCAACAAATCACGACACGACAGCATGAACGCTGACATTTTACGGTGATCTTCTAGCCGGGGGTAGTACCGTCCTTGTCGAGCCGGCCCGTTTGAGCTGAAATCAGCGTCGCTCTACTACTTTTAAAATTCGTTATTAATCGAATTAGATTATTTCATCGAAACATTCATTCATTTTTTTCATGTTGAAGAGATAGAGAATCCAAAGTCACTAAGTAGCTAGTTGGTCTTCAATTTCCCAAGCTGACGGTGAGAATATTGAACTTGTGGCTTTCTAACCGTGCTAATCATTTGAAATTTCCGTCACCTATTCCTCCAAATAATTCTTTGTACCGTTTACTAGGATTGGATCTGAGTTATTTTCAATCTAGTGAGGTTAAAAAGAAAATATGCTTGGATGTACTCGATAATCGATTTTAAAACACATTTAATTTTCATCGATTTAATTGTACTGATGTGAATCGAAAAAGAGTCAATATATTTTATCGCTCCCACTCAATTTCGCTGAACGACATTACGTTGAAGGTCCGTTTAGGCGATCAATGTAATGGAGGCAGCTGCTGTAGCCAACTAATTGGAGCAATAGCGTTCTGAGCGGACGTCGATTCAATTCCGATGTGCATCCAATTCGAATTAAACGGCTCTGTACATCTGGCTTACTGTATACAATTGGGTTTTATTCGATATTTTTAATTTGAATTCCTTAATCGATTTCGCATGAAATAACTTTGTTAAATACTCTAGTTGTGTCATGGTTGTTACGTATTATTAACAGTCAAATTTGTTTGTTACAGGGGATTTGGAAAACAAGGATTCCAGTGCCAAGGTATGTTTATCATCTTGATTTTGGTTACACGCAATTTAAAAAGTAAATAAACATAAAAGATACTGAAAACTTCTGAAGTATCCTATGTATTTTCGTTGTATTTACATTGATAAGTTTCTAAAAAAAGTTATTAATCGGTCTTTGTTACGATAATGAAATAATTAAATGGCAATACTATAATTAAAAATGTCATATGACAATATTTAGTAATTTATCTTACTAGGTACCTACTAGGTTAGTTTGATACAAACCAAAAATCGAACAAAGCCTTAAATAAATGATTTAAAAATAATCTTTACTTTTATCGAATAACATACGATAATATTTGTTCAAATAGGCGAAGTGCCAGACTTCTAAGTACACTACTCCGAGTAGATGGCCAGAAAATTGCATTTACGTTTGCGAACTTTATACGCTACGAATATTCGTAGGAGTGCTACGAAAAATACTACGAACTCGTAGGAATGAAAGCACGTCTGCGCTTTATGACGATCAGTGGTGCATCCTTGGAGATTGACACCATTTCTTTCATACATTGTCACGTACCGCTTGCTACGAGCTGGGGGAATATTTCTCTATCCGTTGTTGAAAATATTCATTATGAATTTTATAGTTACAAATTGTGTTTATTATATGTAGCACTGGACTTATTAGGTTTTAATGTGTTAATGTTGGACTGGTAAATGCTGCTGATAAAGTTTTTTTTCTATAGAGGCTAAATAAACAAACGTATCGCCTGATGGTAAGCGATTACCACCGCTCATGGACGCCCGCAACACCAGAGGCGTCCAAGTGTGTTGCCGGCCTTTAGGGGATGGGGAGGGGTAAGGGAGGTTTTATTTTATGAACCTCCGTTATCCTCACATACTCGGTGAAACACAGCGCAAGTGCTGTTTCACATTGGTTTTCTAATGCCGAAGTGTGAAGATGATGGTGATTTACAGTATTGTAAACAAAATCTAAAATTATTCTGTATCGTTTTAGAATAATTACTTGCTTAAATAAGTAGTACTGTGGACAATCTTAAACCAGTTGAGAATGATGACTAACTTATAGACAATATTTTTTTTGTACAGTATGCAGTTTCGTGGTGCACAAGAGATGCCACGAATACGTCACGTTCACCTGTCCGGGTGCAGACAAAGGAGCGGATTCGGACGTAAGTATTTTTTATCTAAATAAATATACCACTACGTCTAGAACTTCATTACCGGATTGCCATTGAAATAGTTATGTCGAATTCAAACTAAATAAAACCCATACCAGTAGCCGGAAAATCAGATATGCTTCAGAAAGAGAATTCCTAGTACTCCGACAGACCTTGCTAAATCTGCGGTTTGTAGATAACACCTCACATGCAGGTATCGTTACCTTTACGATTACCGTCGGAGAGCCACGCTTCGGCACGGGCCGTCTCAACCGGAATGATACCAAGGCCTCACAAAAAAGCAATGTCAAACAGCGCTTGCGCGGTTTGAGGATACCGGAAGCCCATAACCTTTCCCTACATCTGCCTCTCTATCGCCCAAAGGTCGGTTCTGACGCCTCTGGTGTTGCCATGGGCGGCGGTAATCGCCTACCGTCAGGCGATGCATCTGCTCGTCTGTTAAATGACAGATGGTCTCGTCTGTTACCCCCAGGACTACCCTTATGGAAGATGGTACGGATGGACGGTATTTCGGGAACAATCCCCTGATACATATTTTGAACGCTCTGCTTGTTTAATGTTCATGTGCTATTAGAGATCTCCGAACTTTTAATCTATGGATTTCTTAATAAACGACTACTATCTCCTTCAACGGACTAACCGAAATAAAAGAAAGAAAGTTGTTCCAACTTATACATATTAGTTTTATACTGTTAATTTAATTAACCGATAAAACTATTGCCATCTTCTTCAACATAAAATATTTGATATCCGTCATATATTTCCACCGGACACAAACTAAATATTTTATCGATATTTTATTCGATAAAATATTATTAAAATATTTTTTTACATAATAATATTTTAAATAATACCTTTGTTTGTTTAAATTCAACTGTATATAAAAGTATTAACACGTTCAAAATATGTCTATCACGCGATAATATGAACTTAACTATTTCTCTTTCATTATGATGTTTATTATATATTTACGTAATATTATTTACCGTGCAGGCCCGCACGCTATAATTACATGTCCTCGAGTATTGCCTGCACTCCAAACTAATGAGTTTTGTTATACATCCGACTATATACTTCTATAATCTATAATCCGCTGGGATTTGAAGTACAGTAGTAGTGTACCTATAATGGTAATTGTGTTCAATCTTGCACTGTCAGGGTGATGCGCTACCATTGTAATAGTCATTGTCTTTGTTAATCAAGCGAACTAGAGACTATCTGGTTTTCGAACTTCGACTGATTACAATGTCTTGTTTTTTATTATTAATTTATATATATTTTAGCTTTCTGCATTCATTTTACTTGTTATAAAAATATTTTTTAATGAAACATTTGCAATACAAATCACTATTCAGCCCTGACGTCCTGTCGGGCAGACTTTGCAGTTAGGTTGAAAAAACTTCGAGGACGAAGTAACATGAGAATTTAGTTGGGTTAGTCAGCTTTGGGGAAACTTCGTCGGGTCTTTTCATCTTCGATCTCACAGTGGCTTAAGATGAAAGTCTTTAATAAGTGCGTCCTACCCGTCATGACATACGGAGTCGAAACCTGGACACTTGCGCTACGGCTGGTCCACAAGTTCAAAATCGCTCAGCGTGCTATGGAGAAGGCTATGCTCGGCGTTTCTCTGGGAGATCGCATTAGAAATGAGTTGATCCGGCAGAGAACCAAGGTCATTGACTTAGCCCAAAGGCTAATCCTTTGCTGCAGATGGAGTGGCAGTGGGCTGGCCATATTAGCCGCAGAACTGATTACTGTTGGTGTAAACGAATTCTTGAGTGGGCCGTCCACAGGCAAGTGGAGTGATGATTTACGCAAAACGGCTGGCAGGAGGTGGACGCGAAAAGCTGAAAATCGAACCAAGTGGCATGAAATTGGAGAGGCCTATATCCATCAGTGGACTGTGATAGACTTATGATGTCACAGCCCTGACTCCCAAAATAGCGCTGCCTGTGTTTTAAGAGTCAGTCCCTTATCACATGTAATATTAAGTGTTTTTCATATATTTTTAAATTACCTGAAATAACAGCAAAATGAAATATGCCGAAATATGAATTGACTAAATGATCTGAAAAGACCAAC
Source organism: Hyphantria cunea (assembly GCA_003709505.1). Classification (NCBI taxonomy): domain Eukaryota; kingdom Metazoa; phylum Arthropoda; class Insecta; order Lepidoptera; family Erebidae; genus Hyphantria; species Hyphantria cunea. The sequence goes on along the minus strand of PKRV01001635.1, from coordinate 1,652,814 downwards.
AATTATAAAATGATCATTAAATAAGGCAATTTACAACCAAAGTAAATCATTTAGGTTCTTTGTCTTAGATACAAATAATATATCTTGATGAAATCTCTCTGAGCCAAATATTTTAATAAGAAAACCTTGCCGCCCATATTGGGATAATTGGCGGGAATGAGATACCCACCATCATTTTGTTCGTTTTAAATAACACACAATTGGTGCAATTTGTAGAATCATTATTATGAATGATGTAATTATTTTTTAATTTAATACCCTCCCCGAATCGGAACTTGAGAATTCTGAAACACAAAAGAAAAGAAAGAAGGAAAGATATTTAAATGAAATGTAGATTAAAACCTTACTCGTATATATACGGAATATGTATCTATTTACGCGAAAAAGATATTTTGGTTGAACTTTGAGAAAATTACGTAAAAAGAACAACGTGAAGTTAGTGAAAGTATATATAAGACTATAGGCATTGATACTTCTAAACACACTCATTATATATACTGATCGGATTTGGTACGATAACTTTACACACACCACTTTACCCCATACAGGCTATTTCTAATTCCACGAATTTCAATATTTTTCCATAAAACCCATGTATTCCCATCGCACTTGACATTGGCAGAATTGTCGTAATTGGCACAGTTTGCGATTTATTAACAAAAAGACAAATTTCCGTCAGGAATTACGCAATATTTTTATTAGTAGAAGAGAAATACGAGTACCTCTTTGTTAATAATACTATAGATTTATATTATTCTTCAATGTTTGCAAGTCTGATAATGATAATTCCAGTTTAATTATGATGAATATCACTAGGAGAACTAGAGATATATAACGGTTTCCAATCCGGTCCCACTTGGATACAATTGAAAACCAGTGTCAGACTTTTTACAAGATTATTGGCACGTTCCTTGTATTTTTTTGTAACCTATTTTTTATTACTTCCTTCTCTTGCCAAAAATATTATTTGTTCATTCGGTCTATAAGTTACTTTGCAACCCGATACTTGAGTAAGCCAAGTACCACTGTCTTTTTCATCTTACCGCGCTATAAGTACACTCACGAGAAATCATTAAAGAAATACTGTATTGTTGAGGCGCCCTGACAGAACAAAGGAGGCTTTCAGGCGTATTGATTCGACGCATTATGGACTGCACGCGTTAGGTAGAGACAATTATTCTTTTGAATATTTTTCGCTTACCCAATTTGAATTTTATTACAGACATGTAAGGGTCGCTTGTTGCTTGCAGTGTAACGAATTTTACTGAACTGTAACTTAATATACACAGGGATTATAATTCTTGTGTTCTCTTTTTTGTACTCTCTTCGTAAAGAAATCTTTTATTATACCAATAATGTTGAACAAATTTTAATGACAAATGTTTTTCGTATCAAAATATTTAATAATTATCTCTCAGACTTGTTAGCTCTGTTATTATTATTTTTTTCAAAAACACGATTCAGACCTGCCATACCATATTATTAAATTGAGAATAGTTGTTAATTTTTATATATGAATATCTAACTTATATGCGTTTATCCAAGATTTGATGATGAATCTCGCCCTTAGTAAGTCAAAACTATTTAGCTTAGTATAGGTTCTAGAAGTTAGTAGTTAAATGATCATTAGAGACTAATTTTATATATTAGTTATATATATAATTAGTCTGTAATGATCATTTTTAAAGAAATATACTATCCAGATACACGGGTTATATATCCAGATATACGGTGTTATTTCAAACTGAATTAATTAAAAGTTATTTCAATGAATACAGCGCACAATGGCAGAAAGGATTAATTGAAACCGACAAGAAATACAATGTTCGGCTCACAATATTTAGTACTAAATGAAAATTGGACTACACGGTTGGCCTAGTGGTTTCAGTGGTTGGGTCCGGATGGCGTAAGAAAGCGGTTCCCGGATCCCTCCCTTATCAGGCGCAGATTGGCACACCGTGGTGGTTTAGTGGGTAGTCTGGCTGGTGTCAGTCAGGAGTCCCACACAAAGCGAACCCCCTGTACCCGCAGGGGGGAGCGAAGTGCGTAAAGGCATTCTACCACGACAAAAAAAAAAAATGGTTTCAGTGGTTGCCATACCGCTTCCTACTGCGCCAAGTGTTGTGGGTTCAAATCATACATGGCACAACACTTTGTGTAATCCATAAATTGTTGTTCTAAGTCTGGGTGTACTTTGTGTCCGTTTCATGTATGTTTGTATATGTAAGACCCCCGTGACACAGGAGAGCATATTCATAAAGCGAAAGTTGTCTTTAAAAAAAAACAAAAAACAAATTCACTTCAAACAGCTTCAAAACACCAAAATACCTGAACTAAAATATTTTGAGACTAAGATATTGTAATCTTAAGTTTTGTTTTTGGAACTCCTTGTCTTTGGTGTATTTCCAGTAGTTTTAATTTTAATCTCAATCATTAATTACTCGAATTTATTATTCATATTTTACTTATAACAAAGAACCACCTGTCTCCTAACGTTTGAGTCGAGCTTGTTAAAGCTCTTGTATTAATTAAAACTTAGGTTTTAATTAATTAGGTTAGGTTAGCGTTGTAATTGAACGTTTTCTTAATAATATTTTTCCGAGAAGGAACTATTCGTCTAGGTATGCACCGCAACCATTACAATGGCTTCCACATTTATTGCGCAGACGATTGGCTGTAACTTTATAGGGCTGCCACACGACAACCATTTTCTAAAATATACAAATTATAACAGTGTCGGAGTATTCCGTAGTTACTTAAACACTGGGCTTAGTTTGAATGGATGCAATTTCAGACTCTAACAAATAATCTGTTCGGAATCTTGCTCATACACAAGAATGTGTCTTCATCGTCATCATCATCATCATTGGCCTGTCGCAGTCCACTGCTGGACATAGGCCTCTCCAATTGCCCGCCACTTTGTTCGATCCATGGCTTCTCGCATCCAGCTCCTGAATGTGTTTTGCTTAAATTAAAATATTTAAAAACATAATTTAATTTAGTTACCACAGATAAACTATTAAAATGATGTTGTACATAAATAATATAAAAAAAACTTACTAATAACTCTTGAGTGCTACTCGTGCTTTTCATCAGTAAGAGAGAGGGAGTAAAAAGAATCAGGGTACAAACTTAAAACACATTCAGAAATAAAATAAACAAATATGATTTGGCACAATACAATGCTTAAATATCAAACGGTACTTTATTATTATGTGCTGATTAAATGCACGTGACAACCCTAAAAATGAAATACAATTCTGTTGTTAGGCGTTGAATGCATTCACTAGTTGTCACGGATGGACAGCCTCCGACAGGAAGTTGGATAATGCTTCGTTTGTAGTTGTACCTGCGATTTGAATCTTAGCTTTGCTTAGTAAAGGAAATGTATATACGTTCTGAGAATAGCTAGCTTTACGATGACAGAGGCAGTCTGTTCAAAATATATTGAAGAAAGAGGTGACTGTCATTTCAAGAAAAATGTGGTCAATAGCAAATTTAAGTTACTTTAACCTGTTTTGACAACGGTTAGCTTGAAACATGTAAGGTGAAAAATTAAATATATAATGTTTTTCTTTAAAGTGAGTCAATATCTAAATGCATATTTTAAAATTTCCAGTCTAAATCTTTATTTTTTTTAATAAACTTAAGTTTATGAATACAATGGTTCAAATTTTGAAACCTCATTTGCAGTAATGATCTTACAAAAACAAATGTAGTATAAAAGTCATTGCCGCTCATAAATTTTAATTAAATTTAATTTTGTACCCAGCAAAATAATATCTCTAACTTTAAACCCCCGAAGCAAACTACATAATACAAAGTCAACTTAGGACGTTGGCTTATCCCTGTCGCCAATTGCATTTAATATTTGCTCGCACAGCGCCCTCTGTTCGTGAAATAACCGAGTTTCTAGCAGTGCAAATACAATTTACTAAGCAACCCACGCCCTACCCAAACCAATTACCAACCAAACAATAATGCTAATTGAAAATTGTATATTCTGCTTTTAAAAACATCTCCGCTGAACGTAAAGGTATAATAGTTTTCAATTGGTTTATAATTAAAAACGTTTACTGGAAAATTGTTACTATATATTTTACAATAAAATAGTTAGAAAGCCTTTAAAAATAATTTATTTATCCTACAAAGTAATGTACGGTTTTGACCTTTGAAAATATTAATTTCGAGTATTCATAGGCATGTTTTAAGCAAGGATGGTTATATCGTTTAAATTTGAATTATTTTCTAAATAGGAATAGAAGTAAAGGAGTACTCTATCTCCCTCAAGGAGATTATAACCTAAATATTCTTACAGTTTTCGATATTAAAAAGACATTTGGCACATTGACACTTAAAAGTTGCTGATAAGTATATGGTTATCTGATATATTTATCTGTATCCAATACTTGTGAAACCGAATTCTATAGTTATCTGGCATAAAAGTTCAAAATAGTCTATCAGATACTTTATCGTTAAATAGTGAAATTGGCCTAGTTAGTTTTCACTTTCAATTTACTGTTATTTTATTCATTGCCTGAAAATAAACTTTATTTCCATTTTACAAGTTTGTTCTTCAACGAATTTAGTTTTCCTGACTGACCTAACTCAAAAAGCAATCATTGGCAAATGAGCAATAGCATTTTCAAAACGAAGAATATAGAGTGCAAGTGCTACACTTAGTAGGCTGTCCTTTTTTAATTCATAATTGGCATTTTGATAATTTAGTTTAGGATAAAATCTTTGGATATTTCACTTAATTGAATTTATAGCAGAAGATTTCATAAATATAACATCTCAGATAGTCAGAAAATGAGTCATTGTTTACTGTAAATAACTGTTAGGAAACTACGGTGTTCACGTATTCTTTGATCTCACGTATTTTTTTTTTTTTAACAAATAGTGAAATGAAGAAAATAAGTGTTTCTACAGTGCAAGCACAATATTTATATTAAAACTAAATGGTCCGTTTTTCACAACATGAAATATTTAAAGCACTTCGTACGACATAATAAGCGATGCGTTTGAGGCCGTTCTGCGGTTAACGTTCCGGTACAGATAATATTTTGGAAATTCAATTTCTTTGTGGACGAGTTTAATGGCTATTAAAATATCGGCACTGCAATAGTGTACCGCATTTAATGCACTTTATTAAAAAAATAAATTTCAAGTTGCCCGCAGCTGAAAATTGGTGGCTCATTTCACGGAAACCCTAACATTTCAAAAGAAAAAGTAGACTGTGTGTTAATTTAGGATGTCAGCTACAAGAAATAAGCTGCTTGCCTTAAGAAGTAACGAACATACACTCACAAAATTTCGCTTTCATTATATTAGTGTGATACATCCTTTCTAGATAGGCGTATGCAAGCATACATCTGAAGTATAAACCTATACACATCCATGCCTATAAACCCGAAGGGCAAAACAAGGGCCAATTGAACTAAAATAAGAGACCATAATATTAATCCTATATAATACCATTAATATTAATATGACAAGACTACAGGCGTCGAGCGAGTAAGCCGGAAAGGCAAATGTTGGTTCGAATATGTAATTATGTTGTGTACGAATATGTGTTATCCTGCTAAGGTAGGAAGTAAGTAAGATAGGTAGTTGGTAGGTTAGGCTGCGGAAGTAGGTAAGAGACTAGACTTAAACACTGCTCAGGCAATGTCTGCACTGCAGCTCAGACATTTTTAAGAAATATACTCAATAAAGTAGTTTTGAGCGTATTAATACCCGTAAAAATAATTACATATTATGAGACACGATACTTTTAAAGTTAGTGTAGTAACGTATTTTGACTTAAACAGTATAATACCCAGAGTGGCTCAGGGTCTATCACTTTTCTCGGAGCCCTCTAGTCTCTAAGCTTGTAATAGCAACTAAACCGAAAATTACACGCACTGAAACACTTAGATACCTACTCTATTCTTCTAACATTTACACACTTAATGAACAATTTAGAAAACTTTTGAGCGAACTAAACTTGAAGATGGTTGAATCAAGAGAAGCTACGAATATGTATTTACATTGTTTGGTTTGGAATTAAATACGAATTTCTAAGATACGAAATCCTTGGAAAACTGAAAAATTACATTTAAACAAATAGTGTGTTCGTTTTTGGTAAAAGCATGTTTTATTAAAATATAATTATAATGTTTTAAAAACTGCTTTTGCGTCATGACGGGGAAAAAGTCTAAATTTAATAAGGCCCTATAGAAATTTAGGTAAAACCAAATTATAATTATTATTCCCTGTAATTTTATAACAAAGTTACTTTTAATTTAACAGGTAAGTAAGTTGTTATTTTCATCAATAATAACCCACGGATTAAACACTTTATATAGGTATTTACTGTATGTAAACTGTTTATAGACCCTAACAGGATCTATGGCCAACAGGATACTCGCACGAGACACAACTTCCGCGTGCAGACATACGCGTCCCCGACCTTCTGCGACCATTGCGGCTCGCTGCTGTACGGCCTGATCCACCAAGGCCTCAAGTGTCAAGGTACCTGCGGCCACGGAACCACTAACGCTTGGACATGCTATGTGTTCTAGAACTCTCTTACAGATACGTGGTGGTGCTTTCTGCTAATGCTTTTTTAATTATCGTAGATCTTGTAAGTTCTCCAGGGTTGTGTTTCTCTTTCTATTGTGCTTTATTAATTTACTCTTTGTCCTTGTAAAGGCGGCCTACGCTCCCCACAAATGGAACACATGGACGTTTCTTGCTCCAACTTTTTGTGACCACTGCGGTACTTTACTCCATGGTCTTGCGCACCAGGGATTTAAATGTGGAGGTATAATATATAACAGTCTTGAGTATAAAACTAACGAGAGGAAATTAGTTCCTGGATAGCGAATGCTTTAACACCAGACGATATGTATGCAACTGCAACTAAGAGAATATGTGTTGTACGCACAGAAGGTTCCACGTCCACGGTATAAACACCTCTTTAGAGAAAGAGACAAACATATATCCCATGCACGTGTCTGGTTCGTGAGTAAATGTGTAACATCAAACAGTCTCAAGTTAAAGATGGAATCCCCGTAGGTGCGCCTGACAATATTCAACTTGCTTCTGTTCGTTTAACTTGTTTATTTGTCTGCTTGTTCTTTGTGTGTGTTTTCTGTTGCTAAGTTTGTTTGCTAACTGTGAGAGCACGTCTTTAACATTTCACGTATTAACTCTTACTGACTAGTGACTACTAACAATGCATGTTTTAAAGTAACTCATAAGCCAGCTACAAAATGTGTTGTTATAATGCACGAAGTAATAAATTACGACTGGCTTTATTTTACAAGCGAATAATAGAAATTATTATGCTATTTTTTGATTAATCATAAGCATTTTTACAGAAAACCAAAAATAGGTAAAATATGCACTATCTCTATTATTATAAAAGAGAAACATTTAAGAAAGTGAAAAGGTTGTCCTCAGCACAGAAACAAACTTAAAAGAAAAACATTATTGTTTTTTTTTAACTTGTATATATTATTCAACTAGACTGAGTTTCTATGCCAATTAACTTTGTAAATTTTTGTGTGTATGAAGTAAATATTAAGATGTACAAAAAAATGATCACTTTCACACACAACTTTCACGCGTTTCCCTTCCCTTACCCTTATTTTATTAATTACTGACGGTTGTATTGCCTTCATAATGTAATAATGATTGACAGAAATTAATATGTTTTCTTTTAACCCTGTTTTCGGTTACACCGCTGTTTCTGCTTGTTCTCTGTGCTAAGATTTTTACTCTGTTTCATATAGTGCATGACCTTGTCTTAATTTTATTGGCATGTATTCACTAATGTTTTTATTTCAGTTTTGAAATTACAAATTAAACTAAAATTAGCCTTACTAAAGAGTATATTAATTTAGAAAAAAATGGATGGAATAAAAATATATTTGAAATATCTGAATATAGATTTGTTTGAGTAAAATGTACGAAGTACAATCAACTATATGTATTTGGTAATAATAAATAATTATAAACAATTTTATTGTAAACTTAACCCACCAAAATTACAAACGTATGTTACTATCGCGATGTCAGATGCAAACGCTGTATATCACATAACATTATAATCATGTTTAATATAGGATTTATTATATTTACTAAAAGAAATCTATATTCGTATAATTCAGATACGTTTTTATTAGGTATCAATGACGTCATATATTTTATATTAAAGATGCGGTAAATTAGTTTCATTGTTCTATTAGTTGTAGAACGTGACCAGAGAGAAAGTGATCGCAGTTCTTTGTCACGTGCGACCCAGTAAGTTAGTTCCTTGGATCCTATAAAAATTAATTAGTCAGTTATAGCCTATGGCCTAAATACCTAGTTATATTTTAGATACCATCGGTAAATTTCTATTTAGAGTAACAATGAATGCGAATCCTTGTTTTTTTGCTAAACAATAAGGAATATTGCTTAATTAAGAGTATGAAATTTCTACCACTGCATATTACTAAATAAGAGACTATATTTTCTTCAATTTGTAATTCTCAATATAACATAAGTAGATGACTTAGAAACTAAACAAGGAAACTAGTAGTCATAATTTTATTTTTCGTAAAGAATGAAATTTGTACAGTCAGCAAATAATATTGTAAAACACAAAATCCTATTGAGGTTTCATAAAAAAATATAGAATTCAAAATAATAAAGCTGTAATTGAATCTTTTAAAGTCACTGAACATGTTAACGTCGTTGTTCAACGAATATATTTTCTCAAATGCTAACTCTATATCAGAAGTATTGTGTGACTTGTGACTTTACATAAACATCAAAGTACATGTAAAGTACGAGAAAACAATAACAAAATGTTTTCAACATCAATCGTTTTGCATTTCAGTTAAAAAAAATACAGCAAAATATTATTTTTTTACTGCTTCTGATGGTTGATGGTCTCATTTGCTATTCATACCATGTAATTCTTGCCACACAACTCTTAATAAGAGTACTTTTCGAGACTTGGTCCTTTGCTTAGATACCAATAGTTTCTTCAAAGGATAGTGATAGTTCTAAATTTTTGCTCGTGACTGTACACTGTATTGCTGCAGAACTACAGTACACACTTGACAGTAAAACAAATAGAAATTAACATTATAATTTATTACTCTTAAAATGAGGTAAAACCTTATTTTTTAAATAAGTTCGTGTGGTTTCTTAAGTTAAATAACATCAACAAAGTTCTAGACTAAACTAGAATTCCTTTTTTCTATACACAACAATTATATTTGCGAAGTAATTATCTTGTACAAAATAACGATTTCGATAACCACGACCATATACAACCACTAAAAAATACCTAGATACATCTTTATATAACCCGTTGGAAACTGAAAACCAATTCTATGCATGCATAGGTAAGACTAGAATAATATTGTACATAATTACTCAATATATATAGATATAGTATCGTGTGGGTCACCATGCTGCATTGTTTCATTATCAGTATGATGATGATACTGCTCATGTTCTGCATCAGGCTGAGTAGAGTTACTTTGTCACGTCTATAAATGTTGTATTAATGTGTTTATATAAAACCAGCATGCGACATGAACGTGCACAAGCGGTGCGAGGAGTCGGTACCGAACCTATGCGGCTGTGACCACACCGAGCGGCGCGGGCGCATTCAACTTGTCGTCTCCAACAAGGGAAATAAGCTCACCGTTGAAGGTAATTAGAACCCTTTTAATGCATCTTACCTTCGTGTACTCCATGAATATCGTAGGGTCATCGCCTTTAAAAGGGTACGGGTGATATATATCAGAATTAAAGCATCGTTATGTATCTGTGTGGTTAATAGATTAAGAATACAGGGTGTCATCAACCCTATTTGTTTTATGGGTGCCGTAAGAGACGATTTACGGAGCAAACTTCTCAGGACCTGTTGTCCTGAGAGAACACTGCAAAAAGGAGGAAAATTTGATATAAGAACTACCAACCAGTCTGGCCGGGATGGCATAGTAGTGCTAAAAAACCTCATTTTGGTCTAGTCAAGTCTACTGATGATGATAAAGTAACCAACTAAAATCACACAGTGTTTGATCAGAGGGGCATCTATAGGTGAGGTACTGTCTTTGTTCGACATTGTGACAAAAGCTTTATTCCAACTTGCATTCTACTCGCTGTCCAATGGCTATCAACTAAGGATTACTGTTTATATGGGAAAGGAAAGGTAGATAAGAAGGTGGCTTGTATAGCTGAATTAGGAAAACTTAATCAATTTCTAGAGCTTATCAAGGTGACATTCAAATAACTCGAATTGGAAAATTGGATTACTGTAAAGTTCACGCCGAATCCTAAACTGATTATTATGTTAGAATATTAATTGATTTTAGTGTACCAAATATAATAAATATATGGAAAATACACAACACAAATAGAACCTACTTGTAAAATTCAGTATACCATTACCATTTTTCGATTCACAGTGAAGCAGGGCCGCAATTTGATACCGATGGACCCCAACGGTCTGTCCGATCCCTACGTGAAGATGAAGCTGATCCCGGACTCGGACAATGTCAAGAAAAAAACCAAGACGATCCGAAGCACGCTCAATCCCGTGTGGAACGAGACTTTGACCTTCGATCTGAAGCCCGAGGATAAAGACCGGCGACTCTTGATTGAGGTAACATAAAATTCAAACGTTTTAAGCTATTTTTTGTTGAGTGAAGAGAGAAAGGTGCAGATGGTCCATCTAACAAAGAGAGAATGCAATGCAATCCTATAAGTGCCTCCTAAATTACGATGAATGTGGTGCGGTTGGTCTTTCATTAATCACACATACTTGGCAAAATTCAACAAAAGAATTATTTCACTCTAGCTTTTGCCGCGATAAAGAAAAGCTTGTCTTTCCTTAAAATTCAAAGTTTCTCTATGTTAAATTTCATTGAAGTCTGTACAAGTATTTAGCCGTGAAAGTGTAAAAGATGGACAAATTTACTTTCGAATTCATAATATTCGTATGGATTAATTTTCTTTAAGTTTGTTGGATTACTAGTCGGGGCGACTCCTTTGTGTTAAATAACGATTTCAGAAATCTTTCCTCGCTACCAAAAATTAAGTTTTGTGAACACATTTATGGTTAGCAGCGTTTTAATTCAATTAAGTCCGCGTGTACCAACGGATGTGTGTGTTAATTACTGCTGTATTCTATTTCTCGTTCAAATTCAAATTCAAAATCGTTTATTCACTTACACATTAAGTGACATTTATAAAAGTTAAATTGAAGCTACAGCTAACAATCAGAGATTTACACAAATAGACGCCACAATATATACTGGATTGCCAAGGTAAATTAGGCGAAAACACCAAAATCTACTGCCCGCTTGTGTCGATCTACAACTTTCAATTTCCAAACTACGTTGAGTATTATGAGATGAATACTGGCAAAGAAACTCAGGGCCACTCTTTTTGAAAGTCTATTCATCATCGTTAGCTGTATTCACGTAGTGGAGTAGTGTTCAGTACGCTGTTTGTGATGAAACCAATAGAAATAACATATTATTTTATTTCAGTTTGGAATAATATCTTCAATGCAAATGAAACAACGGTTGTATAATAATACATAGCCCCCGGCAACTCCCTCTCACGAATTGAAATGTCCCTCTTTTCATTAACGTATGTAAATGAAAAGAGGGACATTTCAATTGTTCATGTTTATTTATTTACAGTGTACCTTCTTTTTGTTTAGTTGTGCATGTATTTCCTTGAGCAAATGAAAAAGATGTAAAATATATACATCTGCTATATAACTGAGTAAACGAGTTCTTGAGTGGACTTCGTCGACTTCGACTGTCTTCTTTGAAGCTTCTTGTCGTCTTGGCAAACGTAGTGTGGGACGTCCACAGTCCAGGTGGTGTGATGATCTGCGTAAGACGGCTGGCAGAAGCTGGATGCGAGAAGCCGAGGATCTAACTAAATAGCGTGATATTGTCTTCAAGTATGATGTGATACTGTCCAGCAATAGACTACGATAGGCTGATGATGATGATGATGATAACTGCCTCGGTGACGTAGTGATGGCATATGCTTATACGCTACCACTATGTCTTCTATCTTCTTTGTGTATACTACAATAAATATTATTATGCGAAGCGAATGAGGAAGTATGAAATTTGGCACCGTTTAATTTTAAATGTAGAAAGTGCAGAAATGTAAAATAAAATTTATGGATGAGTATCGAGCACTGGGCTACCATTAGCAGACAGATGATTCACAAGTGCGGTTGTCGTAGTAACACGTTACTAAAGAATAGAAAAAAGAAATTAAAACATCTCCTAAATCCCGGTGAATATAATTAAGATTTTCTGAGAATTTTCATTCTACGTTTAATACTGAAAACTGTCCCAAGTGGCCTTCCTATAGCTTTGGTATAATCTTCAACCAACGGGACAAAATAAAGCAATAAAGCAAAATTAATTATATTGTCAAAATAATTAATTTTGCTTTACACTTATTATAGAATTAACCTGGAAGAGATTTAATTTACAAAAGTTTAAGTACAAGTATTAGAAGTTATTGAAATGTTTACTTTTAACGAAAATTCCTTTGAGAGTTCAACTGACATTTCAAAGACAAATTTGCAAAACTCAACTGAGTTACCAAATCAATAAAGTTTAATTTCCAATTCCAACAGAGAATTTCGACTTCTAACAATACTTTTCGGATCCAAGGATTTTTAGCTTTAAGACCTATGTATTCATGATTTGCAGAAACTGTCGATGTGTCTATCAATATATTCCTTTCCTGCCTTACAGATATGGGATTGGGATCGCACCTCTCGCAACGATTTTATGGGATCTTTATCTTTCGGTATCTCCGAGCTGTTGAAAGCTCCCGCCGACGGCTGGTTCAAACTTCTCACCCAGGAAGAAGGGGAATTCTACAACGTGCCAGTTCCTGAAGAAGGAACGGATCTAGCTCAGCTCAAGAACCAAATGAGAGCGACCAGCGTTGCCGCTCGGCGACCACCACCTCCGCCTGACAGAGAGGTGCCTCATAACATGGCCGCTGCTGACGTCATCAGAGCTTCTGACTTCAACTTTGTGATGGTTCTTGGCAAAGGATCCTTCGGCAAGGTACACGGAAACTTAATCAGATTTATATTATTTTGTTGTGAAACCCTCACCATTAGTAAAATACGAAGGAATCCTAAACAATATAATTAAATTAATATCACCATAGAAAGAGATAAAGCATTCTTCTTGCTGTGCATTGCTACTTTAGCAGCACAGTTTAAATGAATTAGTAAGACGAAATACAGAAAGACCTCAACGGAAATAATAATGAAGAATCTCTTAATGGTTTAGGTAATGCTAGCTGAACGCCGCGGTACCGACGAGTTGTATGCCATCAAGATCTTGAAGAAAGACATCATTATTCAGGACGACGACGTTGAATGTACGATGGTTGAGAAGCGCGTTCTCGCGCTAAGCAGCAAACCGCCGTTTTTGGTCCAGCTGCACTCTTGCTTCCAGACTATGGTAAGAACGTAAAAGAAATGTTTAAATTCATACCCTAAATAAAAGTTTATAAGAAATTCTAAAGTTAAGTTAGTTAGTAAGTAGTTAAGTTTATACGAAATACTTCTGTTCTTCTTCCCTTTTACTCTTTTGCTCTATTCTATTTCATTCTTTCTTTTTATCTGTCGTTATATTGATTTTTTTTATATAACAAATTACCATTGCATCACCGATAGAAGAGAAACCTTATAACTTAGAATTTTATTATTAAAATTAGAAATTTCATAATGTGTAAATTTAAATTATTGAATTCACACATTTGAATACATAATGTTTTTAACCGACCTCAAAGAAGGAGGAGGTTCTATGTTGTAATGTATGAATTTTTTTATTTATGTTCACCGATATTTCCGTCAATTGTGGACCGATTTTAAATATTATTTTTGTATTCGAATGGTTATGCTCCCGAGATAGATCCATTGCCACTATATCAGTATCTGATAATGGAATCTCAGGGAAATCCATATCCTACCAAAAAGTGCTCAAGAAGTTTTCACCTTAAGTTATCATCCTGTATCTGATTCCTTTTTCTGATTGTCAATGTTTAAAATTGATAGGTGTGGAAAATACAATACAGCGCTGGATATTAATTTAGTTATAAATTGTTTTTGTATGTGTGACCCTGCCAAGATGACTACACTGCCTGATAGAAAGCAGAGTGGTGGTCATTATACTCGTTGCGAATACAGACCTTGCAATTTGGCCCCCGGTCTCGCACTTACCGACGAAACACGCCAGCACGAATGCTGATCATTTTACATTGGTCTTCTGTGCGAGGGTAGTACCGCCTCGGTCGAGCTAGTCCAGCCGGCGATTAAGGCGATGCCAAAAGGAAGAGTAATAGTTTTGGCAGTCTAAGTGATTGATTTATAATCAAACCTAAAGTGCCTGACTACTGAACTTATTTTCATGAATAACGTGTCGATAGATCCTCAATAATGAAATAGATTATCAAAAAAAATCTATATTTTTAAGTGGTTTTGATTAGGGTTTTTTAATGTTCTTGTATTAATTCATAGGATCGTCTGTATTTCGTGATGGAGTACGTGAATGGCGGAGATCTGATGTTCCAGATCCAACAGTGTGGTAAATTCAAGGAGCCTGTCGCGGTGTAAGTTATTCCACCTCATTAATTTATGGATTGCGGAACTTCCTTCCCACCGATTCCTTCTCAAATTCTATCACCAGTCAAAGTTACCTATGGGATTCCAGTGTCATGTTAAACTGCTTCGGTACCGTAATCACTTTCTGTATCATTCATTTCCAAATCTTCTTGAACTCTTCAGATTATGTGTGTTAATAAATACTACAGCAACCGATCTTAAATCTAAACAAGCAATTAAAATCAAGATTCAGTTAAAAAACGAGTGTGGTATATATGCAAATCAATAAGATTGAAGTGTCTGTTTGAATTACTTTCATATACATTAAGTAAAAAGTTTTAACTTGATTAAAAATTTTTACTTAATGCATATAAAAGTACTTACACACAGCACTTATCTAAAAATCAGTTTAGGTACTTTTGTGTGTCTGTCTGTTTGTTCCGGCTAATTTCTGGCACGGGCTAAATGATTTTGACGTGAATTCCACTGGCACATAGCTAAAATAGCTGATACATATATATTTTTAAATTTTAGTGTCGCGGAGTTTGTTACCAAACGCCTCCGAAAAGTTTGAACCGATTTTAATGAAATTTTGCATGCATATCGCGTAGGTCTCAGAATCGGCCAACATCTATTGTTCATAGCCCTAAATGATATGGTTGGATCATCCTTATCATTTAGGGGTAAACGCCTAAATATTTTTTATTATATTGTAAATAAAATGTGGCAAAACAATGTTTGCTGGGTCAGTTAGTTTTATAATGAAAACGACACTAACGACAAATAAAGATCTCCGTAAATAAAGATTTTTAAAAAAACGATACCGGCCGTTTCCTAAACTTTAGCAACCTTAAAAAAAGCAATCAATTACTCTTAATGTTAAACATAATATGGATAAGGCACAAATGTAGTATACTGAAAAAACATTACAGATTCTACGCAGCAGAAATAGCCATTGGACTATTCTTCCTACATGCTCGCGGCATTGTGTACCGTGACCTGAAGTTGGACAACGTGCTCCTCGACCAAGATGGTCACATCAAGATAGCTGACTTCGGCATGTGCAAAGAGGGAATAACCGGTGACAAAACTACCAAGACTTTCTGCGGTACTCCAGATTATATTGCTCCTGAGATCATCTTATACCAGCCGTATGGAAAGTCCGTTGACTGGTGGGCGTATGGAGTATTGCTGTATGAGATGTTGGTAGGCCAACCGCCGTTCGACGGAGAGGATGAAGAGGAGTTGTTTGCTGCTATCACTGATAATAGCGTATCTTATCCGAAGACATTGAGTAAGGTTAGATTCAGATTGAATCTTTCGTTGTTCTAGATTTTATAGATACTGCACTGGATGCTAATGATTTAAGCCGTAGCCACGATATTTTCTACTGCGCCAAATTTTGTGGGTCTAAACCTCCTTGGGACATTTTGTGTAATCCACAAATTGTTTTTTTTAAGTCTATGCGTTCTTTGTGTCCGTGTCATGTATGTTTGTAAAGTAAACACAGTATTTATTCCTTATGTGGGAATCGTCTGAAAAGAAGGTTAAAAAATGCCTCAAGACTCTAGCACAAAATCTCTTCAAATTTTGATTTTTTTTTACTCAGTTTTGAAATCCTAAGACGTGTTATTATCTGTACAATTCGTTTGCTAAATTTGTCGGACCTCTACCTCACAGCAAACTAATAAAAACATCTATTTCAGGAAGCGAAAGACTCGTGCAAGTCCTTCTTGACTAAGAACCCGGCGAAGCGCCTGGGCTGCGGTCCGCGCGGAGAAGAGGACGTGCGCACACATCCCTTCTTCCGACGCATCGACTGGGCCAGGATCGAAGCCAGGGACGTGCAACCACCGTTCAAGCCTAAGATCGTGAGTTGTTAATATTAGTATAGTCACGGTGTAACACACGTCTGTTATCGCCAACGGCTCTCGTATTACTGTCGTCGTGTGCACGAGACTGTCTGTATCTGTATGAACGGATGAATGAGTGAGTGAATAAATGATAAAACGAGGTCACTGGGTAGACGCCGCCGGGAGAGCCACGCTTCGGCATGAATGGGCCGGCTCGACCGGAGTGATACCACGGCCTCACAGAAAACCGGTGTGAAACAGCGCTTACGCTGTGTTTCATCGAGTGAGTGAGGATACCGGAGGCCCATACCCCAATCCAACGCCCCCTATCCCCCTCACCATTCCCCTTCTCCCCAGGCCGCAATAGTGTGGGTCACCATGCTGCATTGTTCTTTTTCGCATTGAGGATGGTGACCACCACTCTTGGATTCTGCTCATGCTTTCCATCAGGCAGAGCAGAGTCATTTTGGCAGCTTAAATATAAAAAAAAAAAAAAAAAAGACGCATACTCTACAGACGGATTAAGAAAACATCGTGTCACCACCCGCATTCATCCCGTCAATACCGTAAGAGCCGGCTAAGGAAGCAAGCTATACACGAAAATAGGCAAACAAAGAGCAGAATAACTTGAAACAAACTATAGGGTCGTATACTAAGCCCTCTGGTCATACAGTAACCCAAACCCTCCTTTCTAACGAGAAGTCCTTGTCCAACAGGGCAAATTAAAGCTATTTTTTTTTTCGTTATTTTGCATGTTAAGCCCATATAACGTTCCAGAACCATTCCCAAATTTTGTAACTGTAGGGTAGGTAGAAAAAAATATTTTATAATCAATTCGTGATTGCAGAAACATCGCAAGGACGTGTCGAACTTCGACAAGCAATTCACGCAGGAGAAGACGGAGCTGACACCCACCGACAAGCTGTTCATGATGAACCTCGACCAAACCGAATTCATGGGCTTCTCTTTCCTCAACCCTGAGTTCGTGCAGCATGTTTGAGCTCATAAGGTAACAATTCATAACAATCCTAACTATGAGATATACACTGTATTCGAAATATCGACCTTATTGATTGCCTCTGTGGCGCAGTGGTAGCGAATGCGACTGCTCTCGTTTGTATGATCTGCAAATATTTGTTTCGGAGTTTGGGTGTTTTCTATGTATAATATGTATGTATTTACAAAAAGAAGTATATAAGTATTAATATCAGTTATCTAGTACCCATAGTACAAGCTCTGCTTAGTTTGGGACTAGATGGCGTTGCGTGTTAAAATGTCTGAAAATATTTATTTATTTATTTGTTACTCAGTATTGCCTATCACATTAGAAGACTTGAATTTGCTTATTCATTGCCGAAAAGTGAGCGACTAGCTGTAGCTTTAGCAGATCCTATCTAAGACAGACATATGAAATAATCTTGATGATAATACATAAAGGTGCTTATTTTGTTGTCACGTCTCTGGACTAAACTAATCGAAATTTAACTTTATTTATCTTATTTTGATTTCCAAAATGACCTTGTTTTTATGTATGTATTTAAATATCGTCTAATTTAGTGTGACCTCTCTAATTTTATTCAAACTTCAGCGTTTAGAAAGTCGTTTGCCAGGACACAACTAAGTTAACTTTAGTGATGTTTAGTTCAGTTTTGAGAAGTAATTCTGTCATTCGAAAAACAACAAAAATAATTAGATTAAATCCGAAATAGATACTTGTAAAATATGCCTCGATTTTTCCAATATCTGAGTGAAACAAAATTTATTAATAAATGTAAATGTTATTTTGTTTCAGGGTTGAATATCTCGTCATTAACGAAGCTGTCTCAGTGGTGGGACTCGCGGGGTCTCAGTACGAGCTCAGCTATTTCACTCCATCTATCGACTGTCTCTGTCACTCATACGGCATGGGTCGTTCGCTATCTCACTCTCGACTATTCATTGATTGTTGATTCTTGAGGGAATGCTGTCTTAGGCTCTTCAGAGGAACGTTTTGGAGGATTAATATTTGCTCATTCCCGTTGTTTTTACTACTCTTAATTTAAGTCGGTATATTTCACCATCCAGTACGACATGACTTGAGTTCGTTAAGTTTTAATTATTAAAAGTTTTACTCATTAACGGTTTTCATTTTAAAGCCATGTCAATCTCATATCTCTCTAAGGTTAGAATTTGATTAGTTACTTGAAATGGAATAAACTCGGTAAGATAATATAGAGGTACCTACTATAATGCCTTAAGTTTAATATCTTAAAATTAAAAAAAAATCAAAGCTAATTACAACCTTCAATCGTAGTGATATATAAGAAAAAACTAAAATATAAAAATAAAATATCGTATGGTTATTGCGATTTACTTGACTTTAAAACTCTTTGGTGGGATGAAATTGATTTTCAAGTACAAACATTTTAAATAAGCAATACCAATTTCTTTTTCAATCTTTGGTGTTCTTAAATTAAATCTTAACAGCTTGTTTTTTTTTCTAGCTACCGTGCAACTTAAAGTCTTGTTCTATTTTCAAATTATTTTAATACAAAAAAAAGTCGTAACTTTTTGAAATTTTATGCTACGATTCTCCTTTTAAGCTGCTTAACGTTACGTTTACAAAGAAATCTTACTCTGACTGGAAGATAGATACAATTTTGGATTTTTTATTGTACTCTCTTTATAAGCCTTGAACTTCCTATTCTTAACATAATTTAAACCTAAAACGACTCAGTTTACATTACATGCATTTATCTTTTTAAGATAAAAATATAAAAATAGTAATTTTTACAAGTGACAACAGATTAATTTCATTCTACCACCCCTCCTAATTTTCTTATCTTTATACAGATATCGCAAAAATTTTAAGATGAGTAGTTTTAATGATTCAAGTTCTCTGTCTTCGTAACAGTTACCAATAAATAATATTGTCTACTTTTTCTAATTACTTTCAATAGAAAGGGACAACATAACTTCACCAGGATAACGCAACTGATATTGTTTAATATTTTTCGCAATAATTTACTTAACTGCAATAATATTCGAATGGTAATGTGATTCAACGAATTTCGGTAAGCAATATTAATTCGATTTATACTTATTGTTAAATTTGCTTTCTGCATATATTAACATTGGCAATACTACGTTAACTTTTTTTTAAAATAATGGCATGAGAATCAGTTTCAGAATCTCGACTTATTGGCAATCTCTATATCATGATCTTGGGGCCACTCGATTATATAAAATAAATGTTATTTCCACCATGTAGTTTAGAACACTTTCAGTCAAAATATCTTCTATTTAGGGTGTTGTCAAAGTCTGTATCCGCTTGCCAATTTTGACAGATCGTGTCAAACTATGTGGTAGATATTCTCGTTGATTTTCACGTTTTTATCACATATCAGTGTTATTTATATTGTAAATAATGTCGTGTCGTGTGGATGGCAATATTTTTAAGTGTTTTAATATGTCCTGCGGGAATTTAAGTTTTTATACTTAGCTTATGTCACAATCGGAATTAAATATTCTTCAATACATCTAAATTATTTTTACCAAACTCATAACTCTACGAAAATGTAGTTTTTTTTTACAAGAATTCTAAACATGTTAAATATTTTCTGAAATATTTAAAAAGACAGTTTTAACTTTACTGTATAAATGGTAATGAAAATTTGAAGATCTTTTTTCTACTAAGAAGGATATTTGTGACGTAAGCTAAATATGTTACTTATAATTATATCTACGATATTATATTTAGCTCATTATTATTTGAATCTCTAGTAGTTAATGAATAATATTGCTTATTGTTGACATGATATTTTTTAGATATTAAAACTGTTTTTGCCTGGAGATATGATTAGATTTATTTTATTGAAATATGGCTGTAAAATTAAGTTTATATTGTCTGTGGTTACACGTTAAATGTTTTAGAGGTTTTCACAGCGATGGATGGTTTACTTGGGTTGTATGAGCTTGACTGTTAGCTTGTATGTATGACTGTGTGTATGAATGCTCACTTATAAACCTGTGTATGTGTATGCGTGGTTTCGTTTCAATTTCATTTGTATCGATAATTATACGCTATTCTTTTTCAAAAGTTCGTGAATTGTTCTTCATTAGTACTTGTCGAAATTTTATAACCATTCAGAATAGTCTATTCGTTAGTGTCGATACCATACGTAGAATTAATTACTCTATGGTTCGAGAAAATATCGTAATGATGTCTTACTTTGTTCCAACTCTGGCAAAAAAAAACTGTGTTCCGATGTGGTATAATGTCGATATAAATGGACACAGCTGTCAGCTGTTAATATTCGTCTACTAAAATAGCCTTACTAACTTAATTAATATAATCGCTAATAAAATACCTTTAAAAATCGTATGTACATCTTGCTAGATTAATCGATGTGGATTTAAAATAAAAGGAAAGCATTTGATTCTAAATTGAAATGTAATAAAATGACATTTAGATATTTTTATGTTATTTTTAGCTTAATATTAATTAATATCTTTCAATAGAGTTCTTATTGCCGCTAATTTCCAAAATGGCATTTGCTTAACGGTGTTTTTATATATTATAGTTTTTTTAAGTATTTTTGTAGCTCTAAGTATAATTTAAGGATGCTGGCTTATTTTTACCTCAGCATTTCCTTGTTTGAGAAAGGATTTAATAGAACAAAGGATGTATTTGTTGTTAAGATTATTAACTCTATGGTTTTATGACTTACTTTTGTGTTGGCAATACTCACAAGTATTTTTTATATTTTCTAAGTATATTTCTCTTGTCTATGAAAAAAAGCCAGCATCGTAGGTTAACATCAGCTGGAGCGGGAGTCAACGTAGAGGTCCCATACCCATCCTCTCTAAACACGTGCAGAGAAGCCCTCCCCAGCTCTAGACACACAGAGACGTATCCGCCAGTGGAGATACCCAGAGAACTCTATTGTCTCAATACTCAGAGATATTCATTCCACGTCTCTGTGCGAACATATCCCTATCTCTGCACTACTTACATGTAGTAAACCGACGATATGTATACAAGTGTTTATAGTATACAAAAGTATTCCTCCCTATTGACAAGTTCTTAATAGTTAGAAATAAACTGCCTCATTATTTCCTTTAAATTTGAAATATTTAAGAATCTAAAAATAAATAATATTAACAAAAGAATAATTTATAAAAGCACTTGGTAAAGTAATTATGATAAGTGTTGTATTTGTTGCACTAGCTTTTAAATAAACGTTTTTGCGGATTTTCTGTAATTTAGAAGAATGAGACATTAATATAGATTTAGTTGGTTGTCTTTGACGTTGTCTTTGAGCATAGTTCAAGCAACTGACGCAAGAAATGACGTTCATCTGTCAAAATCGCTTGTGACGTTTATCTGTCAAATTGGTGTTTACATACTAGTAATGAGAAGTAGAATTTAATATACTTCTTTTTTAACTCCTATGTATCAAACAATGGTCACGAAGAACACTTTAAGATATCTCTTACTCGAGTGTACAGTACAACACTCAGCGCGATTTAACTTTAAGCTGACCACTTCAAACATATCGCAAGAAGTTGTTGCACGCCATATTTCAAAATATTTCTGTTTTAAAGTTTCATTGATTTGCTTAATATGCCAATAGTTTATTTATAAAATACCGAATTTGTTTCCTGTGCTGTTTTATATTTTTTCCGTCTGAGAAAGGAGTTATATTATTTTCTACAAGAAACAAAGTATAGTATCTCACCAAAAGACCACTAACATCAAAGCAAATATATATATCGTTGTTGTAACTCGTAATGTTATATTAACTTCTAATTAGTGTCTGCTAGCTTATGCCTTCACACCCTATTACACTCTGACTTGGTCAATAATAGTTATAGTAATGTATTGAAAAGTTTAAAAAACTTTTAGCTATTTATTTACTTATATGTAACCGTTAATGTAAGATCTCACTTGTAAATAAGGCATAGTCGCTATGTTTTAAGCTTCCACGAACGCGGTTTTTGATTAACCAAAATTTCAAAGTGAGATTATATCATTGCGTGAGTGGATTTACCTTCTGGTCATACTCTGTAAGTTCTTTCCATAAAGCTCGATTTTAAATTAATCTTAACTTAAGCAAATATTACAAACGCAAACTTTTAAACAAGCTTGCTTTGTATGCTTGATAGCTTAATTTTGTGCTATGGCAACACCGAGTATTCGTTTCATTACCGTTATTTTAAATAGTTTACTGTTCCATTGATAGTTAAGTAACTACTGAATTGGGTTTAAAAATGGATTCAGTACATCGTGAAAGTATGTTTAGTATTAAATAGTTATTGTATGTGTTCAGTGAGAATTAGTTATAAATATCTTGATATTATTTAGCGTATACTATGATATTGTTAGAGTTAGGTTGCTCTTCCTGACAATTTTCTACCCTTTTTAGTAATTATAAATGTTTGCAAGTTGAAGCAACGTTGGTATTGAGGAAAATGCATAGATATTGTATAATACGTGTTTCGTCGCAAGCGTATGGCTGTGGAATTATTTAGTGAAAAAAACCTATGGTCATATGACAGCTTGGATTTTTTTGATAATTTGATAACCCGTCGCTTGTGGTCGGAGATTATGTTAAAAGTTGACTTGAAAAGGTAGGCACTTTAATGAAGATGTAAATGTTTTAGTGTTTATTTTAATATATCATAAATAGGCCTAACATCACCCTTCTAAAATGTAAGCCCGTAGTTGATACAGGTCTTTTGAAATATTTTGCTAATAAATATTCAAATGTTTAAAGTTTTACAATGACGATGTCGCTAATTGCACCATCACCAGTGCCAAAAGTATGTAAATATTTTCCCATAATATTTAGTATTCTATTGAATATTGTTACCATACATTATATCTTAACACTTTATCTTAGAACCTTTCATTTATTAATCTTTAATTAATTAGTGGGAATCTAGTATCCTTAAAAGTCAATAAATCAACTAAGTGTGGTTTAAAATGCTAAAATGGATTTAAAAAATGCTGGTAGCCACTAATTAACTAAAGAAAGTTATCACTTCACAAATTATTAATGCATATATTTTGTATAAATTATGCACGTTCTTATAACTTTTATGAAATCTTGCTTTTCTCTGATTCTATTTTTATTAAACTTATCAAACGGCGTTGTTTAAAGCTATATCTTGCATAAATAATACTCGGTCTTTCCAAATTTTTTTAACAAAGAAATGTTCAAACATTTACAGGGACTATTGAAAAAACATTTATTATCAAACCGATATTTGCCAAGCTTTAAACAAGCTGTTGACCGCAAAAATTTGTCAATATCATGTTTATTATTTATTTACTAAGCCATTTTCATCGTTAACAACACCGCGACTACTTCTGTGATATGTATCATCCTTTCACAAATTTCAATGAAGAGTTGCTTAGGCATATCAATTAAATTTACTGAGTTATTGGTTAAAAATATATTCTGTCACGTAACCTTTCATTCATTTATTAAAGAAACAATGTGCCAAAAATATTATGTTCCATTACTAATTCCGTTATTACCAATTAAAAAGTTTTTGCAACTCTTCGATTTTTTATCGGTCTATACAAAATGGCGCCAAGTAGTTGTCTATGATTGTATCAAAAGCGCGCGAATAAAAAAACACCATGTTCGAAACGACCTATTCAATATTTAACGAACACTTCCAATTTCCGTTCTAACGTCGTCGCTCTCATTAGAAATAATTAATAATTATTAAAATTTTGAATTTTAACCAATTTGCGAGAATACGGTCATGATCGCACGTGGACGCTTTCATCGATATCACTTGTGTGTCCGCATGCGACCATGGTTAATAAGGTTTTATTGCATATTCTATTATTAATATCGATAGTGTAGTATCAGTATTTCGATTTGTAGTATTAAATTTGTCATTTTCAAGTATTTTTGGGGCGTGTAGGCAATGTAAGCATGTGCCAGCGAGTGTTTCACTCGACAGATCTGTACACGGGATCTCTGATTGTTTGTATGGATTCTCTCGATAGTGAATGTCGATTGTACTCAACAATATAAATTTCTAATCCATTAGATTTTATATGTGTTTTATTTCAACATCCCTCATAAATTTTAAATATGACGACTAGGAGAGGTCTTATTTTAATACATACATTATTCCAATTTAGTAAAAATGTAGGACATCCACAAGTTAGGTGGGGTGATGATTTGCGGAAGAGTCGAACCGAGGGTCGAACTAAGTGGCGTGCAATTGGAGAGGCCTATGTCCAGCTGTGGACTGCGATAGGCTAATGATGATGACAATCAATTGACATTGGGACAGCTTAACAAATACTATTCTTTTGGTATATATTTTAGTACTCCAACCTCAACAACAATATATTCACACAATAGCCGACAAACTATGCCTACTAATTGTTAAATTTGAATTTAAACCCTTTAACCACTTAATTCAGGCATACAGGTTAATTCTGGCGAAGGTGATGTTTTTAAAATTACAAGGCAGTTTAGTATTTGGTTGTTAAAAAAGATAAAACTACAATTTGATCTCCTTTTCTCCTCTCATGACTTGGCTCAGCATCTGGTTACAGAGAGCTGCGTAGGGGTTCAATTCCACAACCTGAAATAAATATATTATGGAATTATAAGTGATAAGGAGGTAGACAGAAAACACTGATAAATGTTTTTTTTTGACCCGGTGAACTTTGTACCGCCATCCTACTAATATTATAAACGCGAAAGTTTGTGAGTATGAATGGATGTTTGTTACTCTTTTATGTTAAAACTACTGAATGTATTTTAATGCAACAATAATATAGCTTATACATCAGAATAGCACATAGGCTATTCTGATGTATAAGCTATATTACACACAATGTCTTTGTACCGAGGTTAACACCGCGGAGCCTAGCACACATGTGTGTGTGTGTGTGTGTGTGTGTGTATGTACAGTGTACAAGTCGCTGACAAAAAATAATGACCTTTTCCGTTATCATTTTTATTTATAAAGATGCTATAGCCATTGATGCAGTGGGTGTTAATTTTTCGTAGAAGAAACGGGAGGCATCTCTAAATTATCTAATTTGTTATTATTGACACCTCTCTTAGGTTAAGTCGTAGGTAGTTTAAAGTCCTGTGTTTCAGAATCTACGAGGGATTACATCTCTAAATATTATATGACTATTCTGGCAGAGTCATATTGAGTTTGAGACTAATTCTATCACATTTTTGACAGCTGTAATTATCGTTCTCTTTGATGAAAGAAGCCTTATAAATAGATAAATCATTTCTTTGATATTTATAGTCAAAATATAATACTTAAGGTTAAATACTGACCTGCTTTTTAGCAAAACTACTGCCCAATTTAGCGGCTTCTGTAAAAGCTTCTCGAGCTTCGTCGTTGGCACCCCTCTTCCGCAGGAGCACGCCCCGCTGACACAACGCCAGTGCGCGAGCGCGGGTCTTCTTACCAACTGTTAGATTTAATGCCACATCTAAATCTAACATAGCATCTGAAACAAATAGAGCTTGGTTACATTAAGACCAAGGTTACAGAAGGATTAACCTGAACTGATACTTATTATTCGTATTTACAATGACTTCAATTTCTACCAAAGCCAAGACGAGAAGGTAGGAAAAAATTGTTCAAAGGTAATCACTTGATTATTTGTTAAACATCCATATTCACTGTAATGTGATAATATCGTAACATGACTGACAGTTAAAATAGGTAAGTATATATTTTTGCTAGTCTTATATATGTTTCAAAATTTACGATGAGAACGTGTCTGTGTGTTGTAAGATCGAAATTAGAGCGAGACTGTATTATGAACGAATTGGTAATGCCTACGAGAATTGCTAAAAGTTATTATCAACTAATAAAGAATAGAACAAAAAAAAAACAGCTTTGATCTTTACAAATAAATCAAATTGGAGTGTCTGATTGTAATATTAAAATAAATGTAAACAAAGTACATATACCTATATACCTACGATTTTTGGCAGATAGCTGATGATATAAGTATTAAATAAGGCTACCTTTTTTAGACTAGCTATGCCCCGCGGTTCTTGTCGGCCAGTACACTCAAACACGTCAAACTGTAGTCAAGATTGACTATGATCAAAGATAGCATAAATGGGCTTAGTCTGCTCAGGGTACGTAGAAAATTCAATACAAAAATTATATTAAAATACCTATCTATCTTAAATCTGATTTGCCACCTCCCGCACTCTGGCTCAGAACTTGGTACGCTCATATGCATCGTTTTGAAAATAATTCACATACACAGTTTTAATAATTCATCACTATATGGACGGCATATAAGTACGCGTGTGTATATTATATAGTACATACCGTCATCTTTCTGCATTAGTCGTAACAATTGAGCCCTGTCATTGTACGACGCTGCACGCTCAGGCGCAGCTAGAACGCCTTTAGACAGGACTTCTAACGCCTCTTGTAGTTTGCCCGCTTCAGCTAGCAAGACTCCTTCAGCGCATAACGAGGAGGCCTCCTTGTAGCTATCTGTGGCAGGTTCTGGAAAAAAAACTAAATTCAATGCCACTAACTGTATCTATACATATTTTTATATATTTACGTCACCGTTTAAATAATTTTGTCGTGAGTTAGCAAGTTAATGATTATGGCATTGTTATCAGTTCTTGACGCATTTACCTATACAATCTAAAGCAAGAGAAAGAAGTTTTGTTCCATGTTAAAATCAAACCTACTCAGCACAATAGGAAGTAACGAAGCGTGCGTTTAAACTACTACTACCGCTGCTAACTAAACACTAATGCCACCCGTGACAAATCAGTTGTAAATGTATTCGGTTTAAAGATCTTTGTAAAGTCATTACCACTGTTACTTTCTGTAATAATAATAATAATGTTTTATTTCAGCAAAGTTAAGTACAGATTTTCTCATGCAAACAACATTTTCATTAATTAGGTACACAGCAATTGTCAGGCTCTGGTATCTACATTAAGATTAAACTTGTGTTGTTGATACCAGTCAAAGTCAGTTCTGTGTATGAATATTTCGAATTTGATATAGTTATTGAAATCGAATCTTCCAAATAAAATAATAACTCGTATGTAACACCATCTAGCGAATAAGAATTGAACTACATTGTTATTACTGATCCTGTATTGCTCGTCTGCATTTTTTTTAAATCATTCTATAGGTCGCGAGCAACCCAAGAGGTCTTTCCTTGTATTCGAAAGACCCCTTAATCCGATTTCGTAGATATTTATGAATGATAAACGCACACGTGTTAACGTTGCCTTTTTACAACCGATTTGTAGGTTTATCTTAATAAACCGGTGGTAAGAAACATAAGACAAAATTATTTTAGTATAAATTATTAGTCCGTTCAATAAAAACAACATTTTAACCACTCAATGCTATACAGTATGTGAACTCCTAGGAAATACATAAAAAAAAGAAACGTTAAATTCAACCGTCTTTCAAAAAAAAGGGGAGCACTATAATCTGCTATAATTATATGTTCCCCTCACTTTGCATGACAATTTAAAATTCTTCAAGCTGTATTAATTGTTACAAATGTTCTTTGTGTCCAAAACACATTATTAATCAAAACCCAACATAATGCCAATGATAGAATAGAAACCTGACCTTAACATTTTAATCGTCAACATAAGCGTAGAATTAACTATTGCGTAGATAAATAATCAAATAT
Organism: Hyphantria cunea; assembly: GCA_003709505.1. NCBI lineage: Eukaryota > Metazoa > Arthropoda > Insecta > Lepidoptera > Erebidae > Hyphantria > Hyphantria cunea. The sequence goes on along the minus strand of PKRV01001635.1, from coordinate 1,624,628 downwards.
TAATAACGATACCATTGACTATAATTATACTTATGTATAGGACATACATACCATCATCTTCTTCAACAAACTTATCAGTTTCAGCATCTTCAACAATATCTCCAATAGTAGCAGTAGGGTCGAAAATGCTCCTTAAAACAGCCTTGTCCCTTTCACTCAAATGTTCCAAAGCAGCCATCTTGACACTACCGATCTGTATCAAACCTTGTTGATAAATAACAAGTTGCACGTCGAGGAAACTTGTTTTGGTACTTTGAATAATATCGATAATAGCTACGGGTTGTGTTGTGACTTGGTTCTATTGAATAGTGGACTGATTAAAAACAAAAATATGTACCGTAAATACCTGGTAAATAAACTATTAAAAAGAACACACCAGTAAATAATAGATCCTTAAAAATTTGAATGAATACTTTACTAATTTTATGAATTCGAAAGAAACTGTCGGTCTGTAAAGCTTGTACGGCTTAGCCGTTAAACTGATTTAGATGAATTTCGATAAAGTTATAGGACTTTAGAGGATAACAGACGCTATTTTTTTTATTGCGACAACAGGTATACACACAGTGGGAGCCGCGGGCAACGACAAAAACAATAGAAGTTAAAGGCATGATCAGAAATAGAGGATATTTTTATGAATAATAAGCTGCAAGAAATTATGTTGTTTTTGTAAAGCGAAGAAGTTTTAATAATCATATCTACATGATTTTGTGGCTAAAATGTATCTAGACTCAACCAGCACAGCTTGCATTATGGGTTTTCGAATACGGATGTTATATTACCCGACTTCAAAAAGAAGGAAGTAATCATTGCGTTAGCGTTATGTTACGATATTTATTCGCTAATAAACCGATGTCGGTGTCTATGTAGAAACCTTATTTGTAATTTTATGTTATATAATTTATATTTACGATCTTCGACATTTGGTGGAACTTGTTAAAATACTTTATGAAATAAACTCACTCGTAGTTATAATTCCACTATTTTAATTAGACTGACCGGTTTCGTTTTATGGCCTTTTATTTTTTGACTCGCATTAAGAATCCTGTGTCGCAGGAGACAAAAAAAACTCACACTAAGAACAACAATGGCTCATAGCCCAGTTGCACTCGGTGATTAGAAACAATCATCGAGGGCAAGCAACGATGGCGCGGTCAGTACCTGGATGGGTGACCGCTGGTGGCATGATACCATGAGCGTCTCCGTGATTCGGAGATCACGTTAAGCAGTCGGTCCCGGTTGGTATCATACGATAACAGTCGTGAAGCTTAGTTGGAGGCCTTCGGGCGGCTTAAAGACATCCAACGGCAAGATTTACGTAGCCACAACGTATTCTTGCCAGTCCCCAACACGCACTTGGCCAGCGTGGGGACCTATGGCCTTAACCCTCTCCTGAGAGGAGACCCGAGCCCAGCAGTGGGACATTATGGGTTATTGTTTGTTCGTTTGTAAGTTTGCATTGTAACAACAATTTGCGTGTCACACAGAGATTCACATATTATGGTGTTTTAACGCACAACGCTTAGCGCAGTAGAAAGCGACGTGGAGACTTATTAAACCACTAGGTATGCCCAGTGCCGTAACTAGCCTTTTATGCACCCGGTGCGAGCTTTCAAAACTGCGCCCCTGAAAATGCTCTAACCAGGCTTTCAAAATCAAAATCAAAACAATTATTTCAAGTAAGTAGATATAAGTAGGTACTTTGGCTTGTGTATGTCATATTGCCAGCAAGACTTAAGGTGGATATACATTTGTCTGATGTATCGTGACGTGCGACTGACGCGTCAGAATTGTATCGGTTCCATACATAAACCATCACAACACGTTACGCACTAGTGTGAACATTACCATACTAAATGTAGGAAACCGATAATCCACCTTTACATGTGTTATTGTTTCAAGATTGCTTGAAAAATTCGATATAGATATAACTATAGATAGGGCGCGTCTACACCATGTTCGCAATAAAACAAAATGTACCTACTAGCTACCATGCATGAGATAAAACTAGATACTAGTCTGGTCATTTCTGCGCCCCTCCAGGGTCTGCGCCCTGTGCCTGGGCACTGCTCGCACCGCCCTAGTTACGGCACTGGATATGCCATTCGTGCAGTCAATTTGTAGGTACACATATCACTCATATTTAATAAAGGAACGGAGTCCAACTACAAGGGATGATAATAAATAAGTTATTTCTGCAAACAGGCATATTCGTTATGCATGAATTTGCGTATATTGCGTGTATTTGCTAACTTCATATTGTATGTCTTGATCTATACCTATGTACAAACACAAATATCAATGTCAATTTCGAATCCTTTACATATAAGTACTTGAGAGAAATTGAACTCATGTTTCCAACAATAAGACATGCAGTACTACCTACCTACCTTATATACAAAAAAATATATACAATACCTATCTACCTAGCTACTATAAGATTAAAATACCTTCAAACAACAACCCATAATGTCCCACTGCTGGGCTCGGGTCTCCTCTCAGGAGAGGGTTAGGGCCATTCGTCCCCACGCTGGCCAAGTGCGGGTTGGGGACTGGCAAGAATACGTTGTGGCTACGTAAATCTTGCCGTTGGATGTTTTTAAGCCGCCCGAAGGCCTCCAACTAAGCTTCACGACTGTTATCGTATGATAACAACCGGGACCGACTGCTTAACGTGGCCTCCGAATCACGGAGACGCTCATGGTAACATGCCACCAGCGGTCACCCATCCAGGTACTGACCGCGCCATCGTTGCTTACCCTCGATGATTGTTTCTAATCACCGAGTGCAACTGGGCTATGAGCGCCACCTAAAATACCTTCATAAGATATAAATCCACAAGTTTTCGTTAGAACTAAACGTAAATAAACATACAGATTGATCGTGTACTTTTATAGAAGTATAATTATTTGTAAATATCTAACTGGTTTCTCATGCATATTTAATACATGACATAAGAAACCTACTTGTTATTTAGCTTTTCCGCTCAATAGTATAAGTAGACCGACAAAAGATAAAATCGAAAAGTTATAAATACTAATTATTTGACGAATTTTATGTCGTTAGTTTCACAGCTGCTGCCACAATTTTTATGAGATTTGTTATTTCCTTGCGTATAATTATGTAAGCACTTTTATTTTCTTTGCTTACACATCCAAATCATCTAAGAAAATATTAAAATCAAGGACCTGTGGAAAAAATCTCGTCTGGTTATATTGAGTATTAAAATCAATAGGTTTAAGTACAAAGAATACAAACATAAGCGCTGGAGTTTTCGTACATATGCATATACATTTAACGATATGAGCCCCTATCTAATAATTTATGTTATTGCTCTTTAGTTCAAGCTATTATACTTTCGGTTCCATCAGATTGTATCGTATCCACTCCTTATCTGGTATCTTACTTTATCTAGTCCTCTCTCTCGCTCTTTATTTTTTTTACTTTATTTTACTTACCTACTCCCTTTGTCCCTTCTGTAGGTATAAATATATTCTAAGGAATATTAGAGCCAAGCAGGCCACCGGCTATAAAAAACCCTCACAAAAACGAGGATCAGAGCAGAAATATGACGATGTTATGTGTTCTTGAGTATATTAGTTTTTTAAAGCAATGTTAGTATAATGTAATGTGTAGGTAACCTACAAGGTATCATAATAACCTTAAAACTTTATAGAAGTGTGTAATGTAGTTAGACTTTACAAACATAAATTAATATAATGTTGAATTTTTTTGTTTTTTTTTTTTTTTTTTTTTATATTTAAGCTGCCAAAATGACTCTGCCCTGCCTGATGGAAAGCATGAGCAGAATCCAAGAGTGGTGGTCACCATCCTCAATGCGAAAAAGAACAATGCAGCATGGTGACCCACACTATGGCGGCCTAGGGGGAAGGGGGATGGTGAGGGAGATAGGGAGCGTTGGATCGGGGTATGGGCCTCCGGTATCCTCACTCACTCGATGAAACACAGCGTAAGCGCTGTTTCACACCGGTTTTCTGTGAGGCCGTGGTATCACTCCGGTCGAGCCGGCCCATTCATGCCGAAGCGTGGCTCTCCCACGGTAAATACACAGGTTTTGTACAGCTATTAACTTATTTTTTATCCTGACATAAACCAACTTAAACAAACACACCTAAGCAGTCAAGAATTCCTTGAACAGAAATCACTCCTGTACTTGCGAAAGACAAATAAACAGAAGAAAAAACCATTATTGAAGAAATGACTTCTACAAGACGGGTACGTGGAGAACGTTTTTAACGATGTATGGCTACATGAGCAACGGGCGGTGTTACAAAGCATTCTCCCAAATGTTAATAGGTAATGCTTTTTACCGAACCCTTTTTTTTACGTGTGGAAACCACCTCGGGCCATCACCCCACCGGGGTTTGCAGCGGGGCGGTGTGTCGGAATCGAGCCGACTAAAACCACACGGTGTGCCACTTTGTGCCCGAGACTGGAGAGATCCGGGAACCGCTTTCTTACGCCAACCGGACCCCTCCCAGGTTTTTACCGAACCCTAACTCAATCTTTTTTAAGGCTTACCGAGCTTTAAAACGGTATTAGCTATCAACCATCAAATCAGGTCTTTACGATCGCAGATTTTCTACTCAAAGTGTAAGTATCAATTGTCACATAATATCAACAGTTTTTTGATACGTATTTAAAAGTTCTTTCACCTCTCTGGTCTGTAGTCTGTGGAAGTACCTACTTTTTTCCTAAAAAGCGATGGAACCAACGCATAAGCGCCTTTAGCCCATAAACCGCCCGTGTGCAATAAATTACTCTTCGCCTTTTAGTGAGCGCAAATTCATTAAAAGTACCGCGGCTGGCGCCACTGCTGCGCCCTTGTGCACCACACGCCCTGCACTACAGGCAATGTACTCTGGAACTATAGTTAATGAGGCCCTTGCAATTACGTAACAGGAAATATGGGGAAGGCGCACTTTTAGGTTTGACAAATAAGCGTCCACAGTGTAAGATTAAGGTTTTAAATTTCAGGTTTTTGACAATCACACGGATTCGTGAAATAGACGTTTAAAATATATATAATAATAATTAATTTATTTAAACTTTACTATAATCTTAATCTTATGTCACACTCGCATTTCTACGAACATTTCGTATTATGACTAGTAAGTACTAGTTGGTATATTGGCGCAGTTAATGCATTTTTCTATTTAAGGTCATAACAATACTTTTAGTTTTATTTGTGTTCTGAAATAAACATATTGGACCCACAACACTTAGTGCAGTAGAAAGCGGCAAGGTATCCTTTAAAACCAATACGCCATCAGTGATTTGCTAGTTTAGTATCATTCAACCACACATTCAAGAAACCACAGCATTCATCTTTAAAAAGAGGGTATGCATTTAATTTTCTATACAATCACGTTAACTGAAACGTTAATAGGAGCGCCTTGGGCAGTATATATGAGGTTCTCCTTTTCTTGTACCTAATTTTATTCGCACTATAGCACTCATTCTTCTTCGCCCCTTAAGAAGCGTTGACGAACATATTCCGCTCTGTTTGAACCGTAGAGCAACGCGGTATCCATACACACGCGTTCCCCTCTGTCAAAGTATAAGCCCAAATAGGTCTATGCATTACACTGTTATGACACAGAACTAGTTTATATGTAATAAAATTGTGAATGTTTTGTTTTTATGTGACTGTTTCCTTCTTCCCTCCAATCCGCACGCCTGTGTTGCTCTATGCTTTAATAAAAAAGTGTCCATTTTGACCATAAACATAATTTGTAAGAAAACTTAACTGTTTTGAACAGTTGTCGGTGTCTAATCACGCAACTCGCTACTGCATATAAGTTATAATGAAAAGAAATATAAGAAAAATTGTGATGTATGTTTTATTAAATATTTACAAGTAAAACAATGTTTCTCAACCTCAGTTTTTTTTTCTTTTAGTACTACATATGCTCATTAAAAAAAGCCACGATGGATTTGAATATAAACCTACCAACATCTTGGATAAAATCTCAAAAATATCATTCTAGTCTACTCGCAAGTCACGAATCTCACTAATGTCTCCATATTTGATTTAATTATAGCCGTTGTAGAGAGTTCGTGTTTGTTATTAATGTTCAATTTAGGCCTTTTTAAGTGAAACATGGCCTGAGTAGCAAACCAACTTTGAAGGAAGACAGTTTTGATTTGGCGAGTAATGTTTTAAGTAGGTTAACACATTTAACAAGACATGAGAATCTATATCGATTTTCTTTAGACTATGAAAAATAAAACCTCTTTGAAGACATCTACAATTTGCTTGCATTACCTTTTGTCATAAGATAGAGATATTTTTCCACACTGTTCGGTCACGGATTATTTCAAAATCTGTGAAAAATGTTCGAATAATCTCTTGAATTATAATGAGGAGAACTGAATTGTAAAAAACACTTTATTTGTATATATACATTTAGTTCCAACATTTTGTTCAGAAGACTCCTCATTTTTTACATTTGTCTAAGAGTATTTGTACAGAATTCCATGAGTTCGTATAAACAATAAAATCAATGGAACATCCCTTCGTACAAAACACTAAACTACAGATAAATCTTAAAAATAATCAAATTTTTTATAATAATGTACAGTTCACACTAATCGATACATGGATCAAAAATATATAAATTGGAATTGAAAATATACAGTAGATAGTAACTTTTGTTGCGTAAGTAATTTCTATTCAATGTGAACCACAAAGAATTTCAAATTTAGAGATAATATTGAATATTAAAATAGTCTTGACTAACATCCAAATGTTATTATGTGAACTTCAGTACTGTTAGATCGAGTACAGTCTGCATTCAAAGAACATTATAACGTGACTACACTACGTACTTTCGTAGCCACAACGTATTCTTGCCAGTCCCCAACCCGAACTTGGCCAGCGTGGGGACGTATGGCCTTAACCCTCTCCTGAGAGAAGACAGGGTTGTTGATTGATTGTGACTACATTTCTGTTTTCAACCTAAGAACTCGTCAATTAAAAACTGTTTTTTCTTAATTTGCGTTTGGTCCCGTTCAAATTTGAACTAAATTTTTCCAACTAAGGGTTAAAATTTACGAAAAAAGAATAAAGTTTATTATAACTAATCATGATAAAGGCACATTGGAGTTTAGTGATAACTTATAAACTTACTTACTTACTTATAAACTCCAAATTCAAAAAGTCAAAGCTTGTCGGTCATAGAAAGCGTTTTACATTTAAATTACAACCATTAATTGATGGTTACATTCATTTAAAAATAGCGCCGAATGAATAGACGTAAAAACAGCGACAGTCGAATGCTTTAAAAATCAAGCCCCGAATTTTCTAGTTGAATAAAAATTACTTAATAAACAAAGATTAATAAAAACACAAACACGGTCAGAAGAACAATGTCTTCCCTCTACTTCTTTTTCTTTCTCGAATATTTTCTATTCCATTATATATTTATTTTGGAAACATTTCCTTTCCAAACATTGACATATCCTATCCCTGTACTCTAAGGTTTTGAGTGAAGCTCTTATGTTTGCCAACGACGGAAGATAAATCACGTCAGCGGTTGGACAAGGTTGCAAATAAGACAATTATTCTATATATCACAATCCTCATTATAATAAGTAGACTTATACTAGCGTTGGTTTAATGCGACCGACATTACTTTGACTATATTTATTTAAGAATTTAATTCAAGTTAATAATGTTGTAATAGAACTACCAATAAATAATAAATAAAATAAATATTTCGGAAATGTGACACAACGCCAACTAAGTACAGCATGTACTATGGAAGTTGCATTGACTGATAGAATACTTATATACTTTTATGTGAATAAAGTAATAACACATGGAAAAACACTCAAACTCCGAAACAAATATTTGTAAGGTTAGACAATCATTTTGTCTGACCCAGACTGAATCGAACCCGTAACCCAAGCACAGCAGTAGCAGTCGCACACGCTACCACAGCACTACAGAGGCAGTAGTAAACATTAACACTTATTTGGGTATTTATATTAAAATAAAAATTGTTAATTTATTCATATAAACTTATTAAAACTTTTGACAAGCGCGTTATTGTTGCAATATATTTAAAATTTAATAAAATATCCGAAATTATTTCACAAAAGATAAACTTTAAAACCATTTATCTTTTACAAATATCACGTATTTATTTCGGGGATTATGCTACTATGAGAATGTCTTAGTTTTAGAACTATATTATTAAAATAAATCATTATTTTTAAATAATTATATCCATAATAATGTCCGGTCAAATCTCACACACACATCAGTCACACTTAACGCAGTTTTATATTATCTGTGTGAACTTCACTGATCCTGAATTACCAACTCATGGGAGCTAAAAATAGCGGACTACTACCTTAAGCTAGCAATGTGGAAAGATGGGTAAATAAGTGGTAGCATATGAAAGATAGGCTGGTAACATTTAGTGTGAAGTTGACACAAACAAATAAAATGCATTGAAAAACTTAACTGTACAGTAATATACTATAAATACACATTTACCAATATCTTATCCTAAAAATATCCTATACATGTAGAAAAACTGTATATAAAAAGTTTACTAGCTAGTTTAAAATTTTTTTAGTTATACATAAATTGTATTCACACAATCGCAATTGTTAATTAGACAATTTCCTACATTCATATAATTTCAATTAATGTTTGAAATGTAACTGTAAATTATGCTTTTATATGTAAAAATATACGTATGCACACACATACAGTGTCCGTCATTAAATATCATCATTAATCTAAAACGAAACATTCCCACAAGGAAATGTTTCATAACAACATTGATTGTTCCCCGAACTGAGCACTCTTAGATTTCCAATAAAATTATACTTCACAATATAGTTATTCACTACTTAAAATAAATTTGGTTTGATTAATGATCGACACAAGTCTTCTGCTGACCACACTTGTAGTTTGAACTGAACTATTTATATACATTTATCACAGCCTTGCATACTGACAATGTCTGCTAACAATGATAATATATGTTAAATTCAATCATTCCCAATTATGGCAACATTGCAAGTGTGTGGCAATTCAACATGTTTACAGTACACATTCAACATAATATATATATCCAGAACTACTACACTAAATTCTGTCAGAAATATATATAGTTTCAGTAGGTTTTCAGAAACAACGAATCGAACAATCAATTTCAACTAAAAATTGTGAAATAACAGCATCCTATGTCATAAACAGAGTGGCTTGTATGTCAGCCTCTCACACACTTTGCCGGCGACATGATGGGTAAACGGGCGGCGGGTGGCTGTCAATGCCATGCAAACCAGCCGCCAGGTTATTAACAACCAAAATAATGCTTTGCGACCTGTGACCGCGCCTTAGCGATGCTGGCCGCATAGTCGTACTGTTTAAACCCGCCGGTCATGCCTCCGTCGTAGTGAGTGAGAGGCTAATATAACATTGAACGGAAAAGTCAAATGGATAGACATCAACTATGTTTTGGTGAGGTGATTATATTGTTACATTGATTTTATATATTGCTTGTGCTACCTATTCTGGAAGCCCTTCGTGCCGTCGGGACACCTAGGAGTCCGAATGACGAGAACTCCTCGAGGCGGTGGGGAGGGGAAGACCCCAGCAGCAGTGGCGCCACTGGGGAGCCGTGTAAGAACTTTTCGTTCTTTTCCTTTGGCATTAGTGTCACTCTGTGAGTTCTTTGTCTTACCACTATTTTGATTGTCACTGATATTGTTTGCTTGGAGTTTATCCTGAAGCCGGCTGAGGCTGAAATCAATAAATAACAATATTTAGTTACTGATAATTATCTAATCAAGTAATCTACTATAATAAAGTATTAACCTTGACACTCGATGTCATACCGAAATTATAAATAAATATATAATATAATTAATTTTGTATACAATTTAAACATACACACAATATCATAGCAATTAGAAACCATATACTACAGTTAGAAGTGAAGAAGATAAATTATCAGAAAATTAAGCATACTAGTGGTCTCCCGACCACTAGTATGCTGAACTCGACCATAATACATTCATTTCTTTTAATAGCTTTATGCACTCCTTCTCTATTAACACTTTAACTGTACCGAATTTAACACTCCTCCTTCACACATTTAACGTTAAAAGGTGTTCAAAGGTTAACATATTATTAATACCATAGCACTACACATAATTGTGTTTTGAATAAAATACTTTTACTCAAAGTATTTTTAAATGATAAGTTAAAGACATGAAGCTTACAACAATTTTACATTATTTAGGTGCATGGAAGCCACCGCCCTTACTCATCCCATGCAATTGAAGGAGCAGACTACACAGGCCAATATTTCAATATATATATCAGATCAAAGGGTAGAAAAACTTGAAACAAACCCTTTTATTTCTTGTTTTTACTCTGGATACCCCCTAAGACTTAGACGTTGTGGCAGGACAGTGTGTCAGAATCAAACTGACTAAAACCATATAGTGTGCACTCTGCACCTGAGATGGGAGGGATTCGGGAACCGTTTTATTATGACTTCCAGTCCCAAAAAAATGAGGAGTGCTTCACGACTTCGCATGACATCCTTAAGCAGGGGCCATGCTAATCTTCTCTGTGTAGTTCCAAATTTACTACATGTACTGCTGAAGCAAGAACAACTTGAAAGAATCCCTATAGCAACCTTTTTGGCCCGTGTGGTATAGTGGTTCAAAACTTATCTTAATGGAGGGCTATATCCATTAGTGGACTGCTGTTCATGATATTTATTTTAAACATAATTATATTAATTCTATACACTTTATGACCATCTTTAATTTCTAATTACAAATTAAACAAAAAATACTTAACATCATGGTCACTTTAGACAAAGAATCTCAAGTAGTAAAATAATTATAATTTATAATTAGTTCTTGTTTATCATAAAAACTGGTGTTTATTTCATTAATAATCTACAATATTTTTCTAATCAGAAATTTGTAAGGTAAGAGTAGAAATAATCTACTCTCTTAAACTGGTATTTCATCTACCGCCTCTCCTTTATAAGGAGGTTAAACTGCTATTTAATAGGCATTATATATATAAATGCAGATTTGGCATCAAAAGCATCTTAAGAGCAAGCTAAAAACTTAATTTAATAAGCAGTAGCTTACAGATACATTAAACACCTTTTGTCAGATTGAAAATGAATTGCTTCCAGTCAATCATAACCCACATGACAGTAAACTAAATGAACAAATTTATGGCACATCAAATTTTTTGTGCAATGCAAGATATGCAATATGAAAGAAAATGTACCACACTGTACAACTTGAGCTGGGTAATGTGATATATGCTTCGTAATTCTCCATCAACAACCATTTGATAAGAATCAATAGATTATTCAAAGTATTTGTTACCAAGTCACCATATAGTTCAAGGTATTGAATTGTATGGTCATTCAAATTGAAGAGAAACCATCATTGCATTCTTATAAGACAAATTCTAGGAGAAATAAGTGCATAACACGAAATATGAAATTTCATGAAAACTGTCTGAGATTATATTAAGTGTGATTAAATCAAAATTGAGTATCAGCAATCATATACATAGAAAATGGAATCAAAGTTTAATATGATTAACCATAAGGCAAAAGTTCATCCCCCCACCAATATTTGGAAGTTTTTAGGAACACTGGGCATCGGTAAGCAACGATCAGGTGGTCTGCAGGGGATGGTTGGTTTGGATGAGATAAATGGTCATTTCTCCTCCTCTGTTCATTTAGATCACCAAATCCGGCATCGTACTGTGGACCGCTTGGCAAGTTTAAATAAAAAGGTAATACTCTCAATCAAATCCAATGCTGTTGGCTGTGATCAAATCAGCCGACGCATGATCACTACAATACTTGATCATATCTTACCTCCTATCTCCCACATTATCAACTACTCCTTATACTCCGGAACTTTCCCATCCATTTGGCGCAAAGCTTGTGTCATTCCCTTACCTAAAATTGCAAATCCCACTCTCCCCAACCACTTCAGACCAATTTCTATTCTCCCTTTCCTCTCCAAGGTTCTAGAATCATGCGTGCTTAAACAATTTTCCAAATTCATCTACAAAAATAGCCTCCTGAGCCCGTTACAATCCGGTTTCAGGCCTGGCCACAGCACTACTTCCACACTTCTCAAAGTGACTGGCGATGTTAGGGCGGGTATGGAGGACACAAAGGTCACTGTTCTAGTGTTGATCGACTTCTCCAATGCCTTCAACACCGTCAATCACGATATCCTCCTATCAATCCTTTCCCATCTTATGATCTCACCGGAAGCGCTGGAATGGTTCTCATCTTATCTTCGGGGACGCCAGCAGTCTGTTCGCGTCGATGAATGTTCCTCAGATTGGTGTGAGCTTGACTCTGGCGTCCCTCAAGGCGGTATTCTTTCTCCTTTGTTATTCTCTGTATACATTAATCTCCTGACCCTGGAACTTCATTGTGCGTATCATCTGTATGCTGATGATCTTCAGCTCTATTCGCAAGCTAAACTTGAAGATATTTCGCTAGCAATAGATATGGTTAACAGAGATCTAGAATCGATTAATACATGGTCCAAAAGGTTCGGCTTGACAGTAAACCCATTAAAATGTCAGGCTATTATAGTTGGAAGTCCTCGACTGATGAGCAGAATAGACACCGAAACTCTTCCGGCTATAATTTTTAATGGAACGACTATACCTATATGCGAGACTGTGAAGGATCTCGGCTTACACCTAGATTGCACATTAAGCTGGCGTAAGCAAGTTACAAACCAGTGCCAGAGAGTCACTGGTACTCTTCGGGCGCTTTATCGCCTGAGAAATTTCCTGCCTCCAAAAACCAAGACTATGCTTGTGCAAACTCTTATCTTTCCTATAATCGACTATGGCGACGTGTGCTGTTATGACCTGAATGCAGATCTTCTCGATAAACTTGACCGTCTTCTTAATAACTGCATTCGATTCGTTTTTAATCTCCGTAAATATGATCATATTTCCCTTTTTCGCACACAACTCAACTGGTTACCTATTCGCTTACAACGAGAACAACGAGCCCTAACTTTCTTGTACTCAATTTTAAATCACCCATCCTCACCAAAATATTTAACTTCCTACTTCCAACTTCTATGCAGCAACCACAACAGAAACCTTCAGTCCACTAATAACCTCCTTCTTCGATGTCCCTCACATACGTCAGAGTTTGTTGGCTCATCTTCCGTTGTTCAGTCCGTTCTACTCTGGAATAGGCTCCCTCTCGAAATCAGAATAGCCACCAACACTTTTTCTTTTAAGATAAAAGTAAAGCAGTTCCTTATAAAAAACCTTGCAGAATCAACATCTACATAATTGTCATCTATTACTCCTAGTATAAAAAAAACAAAACAACAACCCATAATGTCCCACTCCTGGGCTCGGGTCTCCTCTCAGGAGAGGGTTAAGGCCATACGTCCCCACGCTGGCCAAGTGCGGGTTGGGTCAAAAATCCTAGTATATCTTTTCATATTTGTATGTATATATTTATATAAGTTATATTATTAGTTAGTTTAGTTGAAATAAATAAATAGATAAATAGAATAAATATCTAGTTGTATGTATAGTATGTATTAGTTCTTGTATGTATGTAGATTAGCTTTTATATATTACTTGTTTTTGATATATTGCCAGATCTGTATATTTTGATACATTTTTTCTTACAAAATGCACCTACATCTTGTCTTCTCTGCATCACCCGATGGTTGACTGGTAGAGAATGCCTTAGGCATTAAGTCCACCAATGCACCTAAAGTGCATGATGTATTAAATAAATAAATAATAAAAGTATAACATAGCTAACAATGTTTATAAATAATATTATGAGTATTTCTAAGATCATTCTAAAAATGAATGCTTTAATCCAATGTCACTGAAAGGTGTTATGTAAAAAGGTATTACAACAATCGATAAATGAAACCACTCTTACTTATCATCAATGACGTCCTCGGGGCTACGAGCTTCCCCCAGGATCCGCAGACGAGCCTCAGCGTACTCTTTTTGCCTTTGTTCAAGTGTTTTGACCGGCCGAGCGCGACTCTCGCCGTTCAGTTGACCGCTCGCCGACGACGACGGCCTTTTTAAGATACGAATAGCTGGCACCGGCATCACACACTGAGATCCAATACACGCGCTCTCTTCAACAGTAACCTTGCAGCCTTTGAGTGAAGTTTGCACTGGCGCGCAGTCACTTGACATCAGCCTGATCTTCTGGTCCAACTGAAATACAGAAATCCACTTGTGAATAACTGTACCACGGTGTGTACAAGGAGGGACAGGGACACATCCAGGTTCAACTCCCAGAGTTACACTTACGCCAATTTCGTCCATATCCTCCCAACTTTCACATACGTCAACTTCATCTTGGGCCGCCATGTTGACTGACTAGAGTGACGTTGCCACCGCAAAAAACGCTTTTTTGAACGGTGTACAAAAAGTAACTGTTTCCACCTTGTTGTGGGGCTATCTTTGACGGTTTTCAAAAGAAGTTATTATTTACTACATATTTAAAGATATCATAAATTATTTATACACCGGAGTTTGTACTTCTGAACATTTAACTTATAGAATTCATCAATAGAATGAAATTAATTAATCTATTTACCGACTCGACCGGAGTGGTACCACGGCTCCACAGAAAATAGCGTGAAACAGCGCTTGCACTATATTTCACCGAATGAGTGAGAATGCCGGAGGCCCATACTTTAATCACTCCCCATATCCGCTTCCTCATTACCCAAAGGTCAGCAACGCACTTGTTACACCTCTGGTATTCCGGGTATCCATGTGCGGTGGTAATCGCTTTAATTCACTTATTTTTCTTTTCTGGCTATATGTTTGATCGTTTGCGCTTTATTCCAAAAAAAAATATTAACACAAAACTTTCTGCAACAAACTTGAAATAATTTTGATTATCGATAACTTCGACGAAAAATCAGAGATAAATTTAATACAATAAAATGAACAACTCGATGGAGTATTGGTAGCGTATGTGGTCACTGCTGAATTCTGCGGTTCGATTCACTCGTCGGACCAAATTTTTTCATGCTCTTCAAAAATTGTATGCATTATTTTATGTAGTATTTAATTTATATTTAATATTTTCTAGTTACTTATGTAATTACAGATAAAGAGTGTATAAGTATACTATCACCAAATTTAGCTTTCATATTACAAGCTCTAATATATGCGATGCGCGGTGTTGTGTATCAAGGGCCCAAAATATTCATTTATAATTTTTGTTCACGTGTTCAAATTATACAAGCGTTTTGCAGCCTAAATGAAATATATTAATTTATTCAGAGTTAAGATAATTAAATAAAATCACAATACTAGCAATCAATTCGGTTCTTTTTTTGAATTCCGAATAGTACCTACCTTATCAAAAATTTTAAGTTAACTGGGCTTTAAAAAGTATTCAAAACCCTATTCCTGTTGCTCAAGGCTCTCAATTTACAAAATTTCCCATATGTATGAAAAAGTTTTTACATTTTCGGGGTCTTTTAAATTTACTAAAGTTATCTAGTTTAACTAACCGTATTTGTTTACCTAACATATATCTAGAGCAATATAATTCTTCTCATTACTATGAAAGCGGAATCTAACTGAGCAAAAAACTACTACCCGTAAATGTTAACATAGTACCTAAAGCAGTGTTTAAACAAAAAAGGTATAGGAGAAGTGTGAAGGGCTCATAGCCTTGTTCCACTCGGTGATTAAATACAATCACCGAGGGAAAGCAACGACGGCCCTGTCAGTACCTGGATGGGTGACCGCTGGTGGCATGTAACTATGAGCGTCTCGGTAATTTGAAGGTCACGTTAAGCATTCGGTCTCGGTTGTTATCACAGGATAACAGTCATGAAGCTTAGTGGAGGCCGTTGGGCAGCTTAAATACATCCAACGACAAGATTACGTAGCCACAACTTTGTCTTGCCAGACACCAATCCACTCTCGACCAGAGTTGGGACGTTTGGCCTTAACCCTCTTCTGAGAGGAGACCCGAGCCCAGCAGTGGAACATTAGTGGTGGTTGATGATGATATTATAAGTGGTATATTATCCCCCCATGGACTGCAATCAAATTCAACAGTATATGAAAGTGCGTTTCGAAATCGGAACACTTAAAGACAATACAGAGCGATACTTTTGTAGCGTCACGAATATCCTTTGGGGTAAAAACTTTTGAGAGTTGGAAACACTGCCATTTCACCGAATAACTTGTTAGCTCTAGCACTTTTAGACCACAAAGCAAACATTTTTCTGAGAGATCGGTTTTTGTTTTTGCGAAAGACGGTCCCCGTTTCATGTTATCCACATTTTTTATGTTTTTTTATCATTAATTCCATCATGACGAAGACTTGAAGACTCGAAGACTTAGAATTGAAGACTTGAAATACTTGACATTGGCAGAAATAGCTGATCCGGCTGATTGCCATATCATCAAAAGAAGAAGAACATTTTTCTTTTGATGATATTTTTGTAAGGCAACTGCATTGACCTATGTATTACTTTGTCATTGGGCAACCGGCTGGATCATCTATTTCAGCCAATGTCAAGGCACGATGCCATAAAGAACGAACGTCAAACGTCATAACAGTCAGTGTCAGTGAAAATGTCAGACTATGCCTCTGTGTCGTAGTGCTAAACTGTGCTAAACCACGAGATGTGAAGAGTTGTGTTTTGTTTAATTAACATTGTGAATTACTGATGAGGAATATAATATAAAAAGTAAGTTTACAGTTACTTAAGTACTTTTAACAATGCTAGATAATTTCTTATATCCCATAATCAATAATTTATTAGTTATATAGGTTATGTTGTCATGCCGTGTTTATTTTCATCTTTGTATTTTTCTTTTACAGTCGCTAAAAATGGCTTTCAAATCAGCAATGACAACGTCAACATCGCACTTGGCGTCTGTCGATCCAGATTATGTCCAGTTCTTAATGTATAATGACGAAGATGTTAGAAAACTTAGTGTATCGAAAATCACCAATGTACAATGCTTCGACGCTATAGGAAATCCCACGAAGGGTGGTCTTTACGACTCCGCTCTAGGACCACTCCGGGATAGAAATGAAACATGTGGCACTTGTAACAATGTATTGTTACATTGCCCGGGACATTTTGGACATATAGAACTACCGCTAGTTGTAATCAACCCCTTATTTATCAAGAATATCTATACGCTGTTTCGTGTAAGCTGTCTAAAATGTTACAAAATCCAAATGAATGATCAAATGAAATTTATATTAAAACTACAGTTGGAGCTGATTGATGCGGGCCACATAACAGCAGCTTTAGACTTGGATAACTTTGTTGGAGATATAAGTAGTAAAAGTGAGAGTTCCCCAGAGAAGCCAAGTAAAGTGATAAGAAAGTACCAAAAACTGTTAAAAAAGAGAGATGGTGTTACAGAAATCTTTCAAAATAAAAATACAGATAAATTAAGGGCAAAGCTTATAAATAATTATTTCAGAGTTATAAATGTGGCCAAGAAATGTGCCTTTTGTTCAAGTAAACTTATTAAAGTAACTACATCTGAAAATAAAATCATGTACAATTTGAGCGCCGAAACTGCTGAAAAAGGGATGAAAGGCATTAAAATACTAATGCCAGATGAGATCAAACGATATTGCTCAGCTATTGCTGAACACAATGAAGATATCTTAAAACAATGTTTTCCTGTTCTGAAGTTTTCAAATGTGCAACCCATTACTAATATATTTTTTATGGAAGTCATTCCTGTCTTACCTCCTTGTGTACGACCATGTAATGTTCTACATGGAGAGCTTGTAGAACATCCTCAAACTAATGTCTACAAAAGTATCTTACAGAATGCATTTGCTGCCAGAGTTGTGCTACATGTATTATCATCATCGGAGCAACAAAAAGCTGTGGATTGTTTGGATCAACTTCCTAGGCAAGCATATGAAGGTGTACAAGGAAAGACACCGCCAGAAAAGCTGCATGCGTGTTGGCAAGAACTTCAAAAAAGTGTCAACAATCTTCTTAATTGCGAGGGGCAAGGAGCGGGTAGTCAGGGCTTGAAACAAATTTTGGAGAAAAAAACTGGTTTAATCCGAATGCACATGATGGGAAAACGTGTAAATTTTGCTGCTCGGTCTGTCATCACACCTGATCCTAATGTGGATATTGATGAAATTGGTATTCCTGATGTCTTTGCTATGAAGCTTACATATCCTGTTCCAGTGACTGAATGGAATGTTGATGAACTTAGAAAGATGGTTATTAACGGACCTAACAAACATCCTGGTGCAGAAAAAATAGAAATTAAAAATGGAAGGACGATAAGAATACCTACAGAATCAATTCAAAAGCGAAAGAGTCTTGCCAAGAGACTGTTGACACCTGAAAACTTTGAAAAAACTGGATTGAAAATTGTTCATAGGCACTTAATTAATGGTGATGTTCTGATTTTAAATCGTCAACCATCTCTTCATAAACCCAGTATGATGGCTCACAGAGCCAGGATATTAAAAGGAGAAAAAACTTTAAGATTACATTATGCTAACTGTAAATCGTACAATGCTGACTTTGATGGGGATGAAATGAATGCCCATTTCCCACAAAATGAAATTGCAAGAAGTGAAGCTTATAATATTATGTCTGTTCGTAAACAATATTTAGTTCCAAAAGATGGTACACCATTGAGCGGTTTGATCCAAGATCACGTAATTTCTGGTGTAAAAATGTCCCTAAGAGGTACGTTTTTCACTAAATCAGATTACCAACAACTGGTATTTCAAGCTTTACCTTATCAGAGGGATCCCATAAAATTACTGCCACCAACAATTCTAAAACCAATGGTTCTTTGGTCAGGAAAACAAGTTCTATCAACAATTATCATCAACACCATTCCTAAAGATAAACCATATGTGACACTAATAGGGAAAGCAAAGATTAGTTCTAAAGCATGGCAAAAATATGAACCAAGGACCTGGAAAGCTGGTGGTACACCTTTTTCTAATCCAAACACAATGACAGAGGCTGAAGTTATTATCAAAAATGGGGAACTTTTATCAGGAGTATTAGACAAAACCCACTATGGAGCTACACCTTATGGCTTAGTCCACTGCATGTACGAGTTGTATGGAGGTGATAGTTCAAGTGCCTTACTCAGTTCATTTTCGAAAGTATTTACATTTTACTTGCAGTGGATTGGGTTTACACTTGGTGTCAAGGACATTCTCGTAGTCGACGAATCAAATAAAAAGAGAGATGATTTCATTTGCTTGGTGCGTAACGCCGGAAAAATTGCAGCTGTAAAAGCAACAGATTTAGCTGTGGATGTTGAAGATGAAAAATTGAAAGAAACTATTGAAGTTATGTATACGAAAGATCCGAAATTCCGAGCTAATTTGGACAGGCAGTACAAAAATATGCTCGATTCCTACACGAATAACATAAACACTGTATGCTTAAGTGAAGGGTTACTTGAAAAATTCCCTTACAACAATTTACAATTAATGGTACAATCTGGTGCTAAGGGTTCAACTGTAAACACTATGCAGATTTCATGTTTACTTGGTCAAATCGAGTTGGAAGGTAAACGACCACCTTTGATGATATCTGGACGGTCTCTGCCTAGTTTTCCACCATATGACGTTTCACCCAGATCTGGTGGCTTTATTGATGGTAGATTTATGACAGGAATACAGCCTCAAGAGTTTTTCTTTCATTGTATGGCTGGTCGAGAAGGTCTTATTGATACTGCTGTCAAAACCAGTCGATCAGGTTATTTACAAAGGTGTCTTATTAAACACCTTGAGAGTCTCGCTATAGCTTACGATAATACAGTTAGAGATTCCGATCATAGTGTCATCCAATTCGCTTATGGAGAAGATGGCTTAGATGTCCTAAAATGTCAGTTCCTTAAAAAAGATCAATTGCCATTCCTTGATACTAATTCTAATGCAGTGGTCAGCAAATCAGTCCTCAAAAAACTCAAAGGAGATACAGATACGAAAGTTGTAACTAAAGCAATGAAATCCTTGAAGAAGTGGAAGAAAAAATGTGGAAATCCTTTTGAAAAAGTTAGAACAAGTGGTTTTACTCAGTTTTCTTACGTCACTAAAAAAGAAATTACTCTGGATGAGTTGCCAACAGATAGAACTAGAGATCCATTTTATTGGGAGTTACAAGATAGATGGCGTGCTTTAAGTGACGATGAAAAACAGCAATATATTAGGAAAAAGTGTCCGGATCCTATTGCTAGTCAAATGTCGCCAGAATTCAAATTTGGTGTCATAAATGAGCATTTAGATGAACTAATGCAGAGTTATTTGAAGAGACGCCATGAAAATGTATATAACGAATATACTGAGAAGGATAAATTTGTAGAGGTTATGAGTGCAAAATATCTTGAATCGATGGCAGCACCTGGTGAACCTGTAGGGTTACTAGCAGCTCAATCTATTGGAGAACCCTCAACTCAGATGACACTGAACACCTTCCACTTTGCTGGACGTGGTGACATGAACGTTACGCTTGGTATTCCTCGTCTAAGAGAAATTCTCATGACAGCTTCAGCTAAACTCAAAACTCCGAACATGGATATACCGTTTAGGAATGAAATCTCCAACTTGACTAAGAAAGCTGAGAAATTGAGGCAGAAACTTAATAGAGTTACTGTATCTGATGTTTTAGAGAAGATTAATGTCCAATGTGAAATAGTTATTAAGCCAGATAGACAGTTAAAAACGACAATGCGCTTCCAATTTTTGCCGCATTCGCAATACAAAACACAGTATGCTGTAAAACCAGCGCAAATTATTAAGCATATGCAGCAAAAATTCTTCGATGAGATGTTTTCGATAGTAAGAAAACAGGCTAAGGCTACGTGTGGTGTAGTGTGGTCGACTGAGAAGCCTAAGAAGAGGTCAAAAGCGAATGACGACGATGAAGATGAAGGAGATGATGCTCCAGTAGCAGAAACAGAGAACAATGTTGATGTAGAGAGTTCTGACGACGAAGCACCAAACGACGACGACGATAACACAGACGTAAGATTTTAAACTATTATGAATTTAAATGATAGTTAATTAGATTATTATTAAATTTTGATAGGAAAAAACAAATTGTCATACTTAAGCACACATTTAGAAATATAAACAAGTACAGTTACACCGTGGGAGAGCCACGCTTCGGCATGAATGGGCCGGCTCGACCGGAGTGATACCACGGCCTCACAGAAAACCGGTGTGAAACAGCGCTTACGCTGTGTTTCATCGAGTGAGTGAGGATACCGGAGGCCCACACCCCAATCCAACGCCCCCTATCCCCCTCACCATCCCCCTTCCCCCCAGCCTGCCATAGTGTGGGTCACCATGCTGCATTGTTCTCGCATTGAGGATGGTGACCACCACTCTTGGATTCTGCTCATGCTTTCCATCAGGCAGGGCAGAGTCATTTTGGCAGCTTAAA